>PVIR01004785.1:0-76440 GCA_004026965.1 Petromus typicus | reverse complement strand
CATACAAAAATCCTACAAATCAGCATCATTGGAAAGTCCTGAGCATGTAGATTTGAATTTTGTAAGCCACACACTAGACTTTGAGTAATACAACCCCAAAGCCATTATTAACTGTGTCACATCATTGGATCGATTCATTGTGAATTGTCTTGCAAATCATAATAGCCACTCATAAGAAGTATACACAGGGTGAATAAGGTATACAAGAAGCGCCTCTTCCCTTGTAGTGCTCAGCAAAACTTTTCTCCCCACAAATAGAGATTGATTTCGTGCCACATACCCACATTCAGTGCACACACACACACACACACACTCACTAACACCACTCACTTGGTCTAGCCAGCTGAGAAGCTTGACCATGAAAGTGAAGAAGCAACATGCACGAGTACCTTCTATAGACTCCAAGAGAGGTGTATAAAAAGATGGTAAAATGAGGAGAAGATGTACATGAACTTTCTGAACTTGTCATGATCATCTTTCATTTTCACATTGAACTGGAGATCGGTGAGTCGGCCAACGCTGATTTCTGGAGCACTCTCCTGTGGTGAAGGATTCCCGCTCACAGGACGACAACCTGTTCTCTGAGGGACCCGCTAAGCCCACAGCAGGATGGCAGAGAACAAAAATCACTAAGCTGAAATGAGGAGCAGATCAAAGCACTGTTTCATGGCATGTGCTTATTTTACTATGAACTGTAATGAAATATTTCCACTTGGATAAATATCACAGAACTCTTCTTTGAGACAAGGAATCACTAAGTAGGAACATAACTCCTGTGAATTTTGGGCTCCACTATCCTAAGTACAAAGATACATACTAAACTCCATAGGCTTAATTGGTGAAAAAAATAGATAATCTTTGAAAAAACCAAAATCCAACTCTCCATGAGCTTCCAAGACCTAAAACTGAGTGCCAAGAAGCAACAAATCACCTTCTCCTTTATAGAGGAAATTTTGGGGACACATAGTTTATATCCAAACAGTTTATGTATTCAAGACACAGCACCTGTGCTCAGTTATTTGCAAACTCAGGAAACACTGCACCCATATTTTCTTGAAAACTTAGCTGCAGATGTCTTCCAACAAAGCCCACCAGAGAAGGAATGGAGAAGAAAAGCAGTAGGTGAGGTTTGGAGTGTGGCTCTGTGGTAGAGCACTTACCCAAGCAAAGATAGGGCAAGGGACAGGCAGGGGAAAAAAAGACAGAGGAAAAAGAGAGGGAAGAGGTGGGGGGGGGGTAAAAGCCGGAAAGGAGGGAAGGAGTTGGGGGAGAGAAGGAGGGAAAGAGGAAGGAGCAAGGTGAGTTCTGAAAGCCAGGAGAACAGTGACAGTAAAGTGTTTGCTGATAAAGTTACACACTTACAAAAAATGATTGTAAATGTTAAAAACTATTTCCAAAGAACACATATGTGATGGAGTGACGGAAGTGTTGCCTTCAATGTGACACCTTAATATACTGAGAATGATACGATGAAGGAAACAGAGACACCTATAGAGACAGGAGTCTCTGACCTCTTGAAGGTTCGCAAGTGACAAAAGTCTTTGCCATAATCGAAAGGAAGTATGTCTGTCACCTTAGACAGGCCATGAAGAATCTGAGTAATCCCCCCTACTAAGTGTCCCTAAGGTTATTATGATGATGTCATACCCCCTCTTGTCAAAATGTAATTTTGCATGAACATTCGTTTTTTTTTTACCAAGTCTAAGTATAAAAATACAGTTTTTCCTGAGTCTAGGTTTCATTCCTGAAGTTTTCTATGTCATGAAAAACTTAGGTTAAATAGATTCATCATGCTTTTCTCTTGTTAATCTGTCTTTTTTTTTTTTTTGAGACAAAGTCTTGCCTTGTAGTTCAGCCTGGTCCTGAACTCAGCCTCAAACCCAGAAATCCTCCTGTCTCTGCCTTCCAAATGCTGAGATTACAGGCGAGAGCCGCCACGCCCAGCATTGTGGTGTGTGGTTACTAGGGATCAAACACGGTACCTTGCATTTGCAAGGCAGGTGTCAGAACCACTGAGCTAAATCCCCGGCCTGTTAATCTGCCTTTGTGATAGGTGTATCAGCAATAAACCTTGCAATAGGTTGTGAAAAAATATAATAATATGAAAAATGTTAATATAAAAAAATACAAATTTTAAAAGTCTAGTTCCTCTTGAAAACCAAGATGGAGTTCATAGGAAAAAGAGATATGAGGACAAAGCAAAAATACATATGACACTTTTCACAGAAATGTGAAAATTAAATAAGTGCAGTTTAAGAACTTTAAATACAAATGCATTAACTGATAGAAGTAACCTGAAAGATTTATATATATTCTAAAACACTGAAAAGGAGATAATGATAAAGAGAAAATGGTCTAGGTCAAAAAGGAGTATTAAAAAGATTAAATGGTATATTGAAGAAATATAAACTCAAAGGAATGAAATGGTAATGTTTTATCCAAACAAAATACTTCCCAGTAGAAGAAATATTGGTTAGGACAAATAAGACCATATCACATTCTTGAGGACACAGTTCAGATAGGTAACTAAAGCCACAGAAATTCTTTATGTGGTAAATGTTATACCCAGATCATGAGATTCCCAAAAACACCAGGAGCCATCTCCGATGTAAATACATAAGGGTTTATTCAAACTCGAGCAGGGACTCTCAACAGCAGAATGCCATGAGAGCCTCGAGCCCCGGGAGGGTCGGGTTTTTATGGTGGGGAATGGGGAGGCGGTGGAAGTTTCAAGACGTGGAGTGGTAGGATAGGCTAAGAATTTAAAAAGAGTACGAGGGCTTTAGGTATTGGCTAGCCAGGGTGTTTCTTTGTCTCAAGGAGTAGCCTCTATCAGGACATGAGGGGTGAAGGTCAGCAGTCACCGCCAGAATCTTTAGGTTTAGCCCTATCAGGTAACAGAGGCCTTGCTGCCTTGACAACTGGTCCTTGCTAGTAACATGCGCCCTGGTTGGTTTACTCATGTTCTAAAGAATTTTAGGGCCTTTCTTAAAATGGAGACTTTAGCTCAGGGCCAGGCCCTTTTTCAAAGTGTAGTTAAGTTAGTCAGGCTGGGCTCTACAGTAAATACAATTGTATCAATACTAATAATGCATGAAATGAAGAGATTTGTGGATAAACTGGCAAAAAATAGTAAACCAAATGACAGGAAAGAAAAACAAGAAAAATAAGTGCTAATAAACTAGAAAATATGAAAATAATAAAACAAAAAAGAACTAATCAAGAGGAAAACTAAAAATGAGAAAACACAAAAGTACAAAATTAGAAACAAGAAAACTGATTCAAGGGACTCAAAATAGCTATAAGAAATGCCTGTATAACTATAAAAATAAATTTGAAAACATGCAACATTTCCTAGAAAATATATCAAAATAAAGAATTAAAACTCTTAAATAAGATACAAATCATGGGATAAATATTTGAATAAGTTGTCAGAGTGTATTGTTTGGTTTCCAGATAATTGTTCCAGAGTTTTAACTGCTGACTTCTATCAAATCTTTAATACCAATAATACCAGTGTTAGGAAATTCCCTATTTATATTTAATATAACTCTTTCCAAATGCAAATTGAATTTTTATCTTTAAAATGAAAGGTCCTTCTGGCATCATGTCTCATAGCAGACAAGTTCATCTGGCTGAGAGCTATCAGAAAATCAGGATACAACATCAAAAACAAACAAGACACTAGTTGAAAGCATTGAAAGTTACCAGAGCCACTATGATCTGAGATCCAGCAGATCAGGGCAAGGAAACCCCCTAACAAGACTCCTAGATTCTTTTCAGACCACTCCCCAAAATGTTTCCTTGAGACATTTGCCCATTAGTATATAGCAGACCAAGAGGCTGAAATTTTGTCAGGTAAAAATAGGCTGCAGGCAGAAAAGCTGAGCAAAGTTCTGTGCATCTAAAAAAAAGATAGAAAGAGAACATCAGGGCACAAAGTTACTAAGATGAGGAGAACACAAGGTCTTGGCAGAGGAGAGGAGTAGAAAGCAGTAGGCTGAGACCCTCCAGTGATTTCCCCAGGGAAACTTGCCACTTGTAGAGTGGATAGCAAGGCCTAACACAGCCGCTAAAAGGGCAGTTTCTAATCAAAACCCCATTTCTATAAAACCTAAGATTGAAATATTTCTCAGAAGTACTCAAGATGGAAAACAAATATCATCAAAACAAGCCTTAGGGAAAACCCAAAATTCTGTTAGTGAAGAAATATGTTAACTGTTCCCTTCCAATACTCTGTGTTGCTTTATGCCACTCAGAAGGACTAAGAATCTTATCTAAAAAAATAAAAAAAAAAAAAAACCTTAAACCAAAGAAACAAAAGGTATGTTTGTTTTAAACCTGTAGAATAGAGTGAATAAATTTAGGAACAGCTGGACCAACAGCTGTTGCTTTTCTTTTTGTAACAGCTTTGCAGTGATAAAGTCTCACCAGTAGGAAGGGAGAAAATAAAGTTCATTGTTTTTTAGGATATTCACTTTAGTACAAACATGTGTCCATTAGACATCTGCAGTCGATTTTAGAACATGGTCAACACCTCGAACATCGTCCTCCTCAGATTCTACACTCCTGTCCCCACGTCCCAGCTTTAAACGACTAACCCTCTACTCTCCATGTCCAGACTTCCCTGTTCTGGACTTCTCTATGAATGGAATAGCATGAAAGTAATCTTCTGTAACTAGTTTTTCACACTTCACGTCCCACTTTGAAGGTCTACCCATGTCGTAGCAGATAGCAGAGAAGCATTTCTTTTTGCAGACAAAAAATATTCTAATGTATGTTGTTTATTCATCATTTGATGTACATTTGCATTGCTTCTAACACTAGGTTATTATGAATGGTGTGGCTGTAATATCTCCGTAGGAGTTTCCGTGTAAACATGCTAGGTTCCTTTCTCTTGAGTTTCCATCAAGGACAGGAACTGGTGAATCACATAGTAGCTCTGTTTAATTTTTGCAGGAATTGCCAGAATGTTTTGCAAAGTGGATCCACCATTTATATTCCCATGAGCAATGCATGAGGGCTCCAATTCTTTCCCATCCTCACCAAAGTGTGTTTTAGATTCTAACTGCCCTCCTGAGTGGGCAGCAATATCACATTGTGATTCTGATTTTTTATTTCTTTGCTATCTAATGATGTCAAGTATCTTTTCATATGTTAATGAGCCACTTGGAAAAATGTTTATCCAGTGATTTTCCCATTTTTTTCATTGGGTTGTCTCTTTATCATAGAGTTGTAAGGGTTCATTATATATTTTAGATACAACTCCTTTATCAAATGTACAATTTACAAATATTTTCTCCTATTTGGTGAGTTGTTTCATTTTCTTGACACTGTTATCTGAAAGACAATGTTTTTTGTCTTGATGAAATCCAATTTATTGTTTTGTTGTGTTGTTTATTCTGGGTAGTTTCTAAGAATCCCTTAGCAAATCTAAGTCATCTCCTACAAGTGTTATAATCTTAATCTTTATATTTAGATCTTTGATTCAGTTTGAGTTAATAGTTGTATTAATATGAGTCTAACTTCGTATTTTCACATGTATATTCAATTGTCCCAGCATTGTTTTTTGAAAGATTATTCTTTTTACACTGGATGGTCAACAATTAGAGTAAGATGGAGCCAAATAAAATATAATAGCATTTAGTGTTCAAATGGGTGTAAAACATCTTAGAGAAACAGTCCAGGATGGGAGATCAGTAACAGTCATGCATGAGAGAACTGAAAGCGGACACGTGGTTTGTACTTCAGTGTTTTTACTGTAATGCCTCTCTGCTCTTGGTGATCTTCCCAGAGTCCCGTGTGGAAGGTAAGGCTCGGTGGAGGCATGGCTCAGCGGTGCAGTGCTAGCCTAATGTACACGAAGTCTTGTGTTTGACTCTCAGAGACACTCAAACACACACAAACTAAATCTCTATTGTAGAGTTAAGGCAATTTTTGTAGTGTCTACATGGGAAATATAAATTAAATTCCTGCAGGAAAATTGATGCACCCAGAAATACAATGTGGAGTGAAATAAACCAGACACACACCATAAACCATAATACTGTACAGTACCTCTCATTTGAGTGGGGCAAAGTACAAACAAAGAAAATGATTTAAAAAAAAAAAAAAAGCAGATAGGAGAACTAGGAGATTGATCTCTTGCACTGGGGAAGGGGTCCAAGGGAATGGAGGTGAGAAACAAGGAGAAAGGGAAGGGGTAATAAGAATAAAGATATGTCGTGTAGGGGACCCTAATACACCAATTAATGTAAGCATTATACGCCGTAACATGAGCTAAGACAAGTAATATCAACAGGAATGTAAAACAGAATAGAGGAACTAGAGGAAAAGGGGGCAAGAAGGGGATTAAAAAGAAAACAACATGCTGTTATCTGTACATGTGACCATTCTCCAAGATGACTACAATCTACATGAACTACAAACATGCACAAATAACATTTTAAAATGTTAAAAATAAAGCAAGGAAATTAAAAAATAAATTCCCAAACATACAAATCCTTTCCGCCTGACAATATCCTTGTTAAGGATTTAGCACTTGAACACCCTGTAACATTCACAAATATTCATGGATAACAATGTCCACTGGAACATTTTGGGTAGTAATAAAAGCCATGATACAACCAAGCTGGCTACCAATTTGAGGGCTGGTAAATGAAGGGTTTAAAGTCATACTGATAAAATACTATCTGGGATTTTGAAAGAAATAAACAGAGCTCATTTAAAAGGATGAGGTATGGGCCGGGGAGTTAGCTCAGTGGTTCCGGCACCTGTCTCGCAAGCGCAAGGACCCGGGTTCGATCCCGGTAACCACATAACAATACTGGGTGTGGAGACCCACACCCAGCAGCAACCAGTACCACATACCACAGTGCCGGGCGTGGTGGCTCACGCCTGTAGTCCCAGCACTCGGGAGGCAGAGGCAGGAGGATTGTGATGTGAGTTTGAGGCTGAGCTCAGGGCCAGCCTGAACCACAAAGCGAGACCCTGTCGCCAAAAACCTAAAAAAAAAAAAAAAAAAAAAAAAGGATGAGGTATGCGCTAAAACTAGAATGACCTTGAGCTTTTATTAGAAAATAAGATACAGAACAATATGAGAAACATGATCATTGTCCAACTTTTGAAATATATTAATGAGTGTGTATGTGCGAACATGGCTGTTTTAAGAAATTATGGTTCTGGGCCAGGGATATAGCTCAGTGGTTCCGGGGCCTGTCTTCCAAGTGCAAGGGCCTGGGTTCGATCCCCGGTAACCACATAACAATACTGGATGTGGAGCCTCATCCCAGCAGCAACCAGTACCACATACCACAGTGCCTGGCGTGGTGGCTCACGCCTATAATCCCAGCACTTGGGAGGCAGAGGCAGGAGGATTGCTGTGATATGAGTTTGAGGCTGAGCTCAGAGACAGACTGAACTCCAAAGCAAGACCCTATCTCAAAAAACTTAAAAAGAAAATTATGGTTCTTCTTGGCAAAAAAAAAAAAAAAATGAGGTACGAATGAATCATTCAGATCGTAGTCTTCCCTCTAGGTATGATTAGGATGCTACAACTCTATGTACACGTGTGCATTTTAAAATCCCACTAGGGTTATCTGAGTGGGAAGATTTGGAGTCCATTTTTTGGCTGTTTTCTTCTTTTCCTTATCTGTATTAAAGTAAAATATCACCAGAGTTTCAAAGTACAAGGATGTGGGGTGAAATTCCTAGTTTTCCCAGCCCCTTCGTTTCAATGGCATAGTGGCCATCCATCCTAGCCCAGCTTCCCTAAGTGGAAAGCCCAGAGATGAGTCATTACCGAAAGTTTTGGGTGGGTCAGTCTCCCGTCGCTGATGTTCAGGCAGCCGCGTCAGGTGCCTGCAGTTTCTGTCATGCCTCTCACTCCTGACAGCGTGGTCTGTGCAGCAGCACCATCAACATGTCTTGAGCACTAACTGGAAGTGCAGGACCTCAGGACTCACTCAGGTCTACTGAGCCCGAATCTGCATTATCCTGCTTCCCAGGGGACTCGGGAGCACAGTAACATCCAAGAAGGCCTGGATGAGGGAGGAGATCTCTTCTCCAGTTGCACCCTGTCATCACTATCACAAACACATGAAATCCAAACCACTGAGGGGGCCTCTTGCAAGAGAGACTCCAGTGTGCAACTGCATATTGAGAACTCCCATAACAACCAATGTCTTTTTCTTTGGTGCTCTCTCCAATTTGATTCCTCTAGCCTGATGTATCTGTGTCATTCTTTCCTGACTTTTCAAGTCTGCTTCAAAAATAGGGGCTCAATAGCTATTAAAGAATGTTTCATGCATTGTTATTTCACTTATTGCAGATGCACAGTACTAAGTTGATGAGGAAAAATTATGACTGAGACACAGCCCTGCAACCTGGAGCCGGATGACATGGGCTTGGTCTTTTCTCTCTCAGGAGGGTGTGAGGTGCTCAGTTGGAGCTGACTAATGATCTGTCCCCAAAAGACCATCATCTAGACTGGTCACACACTGTAAATCAAGGGTAAGGATGTGTGCTATTCCTGGCCATATTCCCTGTGCATCAAAGCAGCTCCTGACATACTCCACATTCCTCACTAGGGTCATCAGAGAGGAGCACAAGAGACGAGGCTGAGCTGGATGACCCACTCAAGTCACTTCCAGGGCATTTACAGCCTCCATTTCTGCTGGAATTCCTAGCTCTCTTCAGTTAATAGACACACGCATAGACATCTGAAGGCATCACATGTGCCCCTTAACCTGCAAAACAGGCACAACCAACCCTTATGGGCAACTTCAGTCCCTAACACCAACTCAATCTTGCTTTCCACTCATTCTGACATGCATGTTGCACCCGCACACACCCCACAAAAATCAAAGCGAGATCAGTGAGTTACTCTGATGTTTATTTTAATGCATCTTAGTCCACACAGTTGGTATAAAATCAGAAAAAGCAAAGCAAAAAAATGAAGGTCTGGAGTCTTTGCATCAGAAGGGCACCATATATACATCTACAGTTGGTGGCCAATACAAGTCATTGCCAGACAGTCCTTGGAGGCACAGAACATTCTAGACCCATCTAAGCCCTGGGAAATCACAGTCCCAAGGGTCTAGACACTTGTTCTGATGCCATAAGGAAAATGTGGAAGTGATGAAGACTTTAAGATTTATTCATGATAGTAATAACAGCAGCCTAGCTAGGTACAAAAGCGGTTATAAACCATTTATATTACACAAAATTATCTAGGTCTCCATTCTACTTTACGTCATAAAATTGTTAATTCCATTTCCAGTGAGTCATTTAGATGATTAGTGATAATATAAGGAATGGTAAATCCATAGCACCATTTCACAGATTTGCTGTCACCGATTTTTCATTTAGACACGTGACCAAGATACTCCACCTGCAAGGGCAAGTATTCCAAAGCCACATCCGTGTTTTTGCCAAGGGCTCCAGTTTGGGCTTTCATCTGTGCTTGCCTAAGGCTTCACACAGAGGTTTAGGCAGTGGATGATCCTGATGGGTACATTGGGTCACCCACAACATAAGGGCTTTTGCCACTTGGGGTTTATCCCCACACTTTGGTTTTCTATGAGGTGGAATGGAAGGGAGGTATCATGTTTCCAACGAAGGGGAGGGAGCCATATCAAGTTATTTTACTTAGGGTAAAACCAAAGATCGAGAAACAAAACGAAAACACTGAGCTCGATTATACTGTTAGGTTGTAAGGTGGCTTAGCTACTTCTTTAAGGTTCAACACGAGGCTGATGGTCAACATAAAAAGCAAACAATACTATGTACATATATGTAAAAAGTGTTATAAATAGGTTTTATAAACCATAGATATTATATACATCTTCAATCAACAGCAATTCCCCCTCAACTGCTTTCTGTTTGGTTTGGCTGGAGTTTGGGTTTTTGGCTAGCTCTTTTTTGTTGGTTTGGGTTTTTTTTTTTTTTTTTTTTTTTGTCTTTCCTGTTTTCTTGTTTCTTTCCTCCCTTCCCTGTGTACGCTCAGAGCCTCAGACAGACTGTCAGGGCACCTATTCACGTTTCCGCAAGATCACATAGATGACACCGCTGAGAAGGGCCAGAGGGAAGGCCACCCAGGCCAGGATGTAGGCGAAGCCGTAGGAGTAGTCGGAGTTGGAATGCCACTCAGGGTGCCGCACCGTGTAGATGGCTGCCGCACTCATCACGCACAGACCTGGGGATGAGAGGGATGGAAGAGTTGGTGAGGGACAACTCACGGTTCTGCCCCTCCTGGCACTGGGAAGAATATGTTCAAATATGGAAGCAGTCTGCTCACGGGATCAGTTCTGAGAGGGTGGATGATGCGGGAACAGGAAAATGAGCTGCTCTCCACTTCCGTTCTACCTCTCTCAAGCTGTGGTCTCTGTGGGGCCTCAATATATCTTCTCCATTTCTCTTTCATTCTTCCACTGTCAACAATTCCCAGGCCACACAAGGTGGCCAGTTAGTATTCAAGGTGCACGGTAAGCCTGTCTTTCTCTTTCTCACCAGGGCTAGGTGTGGAAGCTCCCAGGAACCTGTGAACCACCCCCTACAGTGAGGAGATATATGACCTGAAACTAGTGCAAGTGAAATGATATTGTACATTACTGAAATCATGACACACCGAAAGTGTTTGGCTCCCACAGGCCAAAGGCACCTGAAAAGTTCCTTTAGCAGTGGTGGTCCTGAAAGTAGGCAATAATTATGGGCAATGCTGGGCAGAAAACAGATGGCATAGAAGAGAAAAGGGGTTGCCGAGGAAATGAGGAGAGAGAAGAAGATGATGCAGGTGGAACCAAAGCTGTAGAGAGGACTGTAAAGTGCCAGCTCCATCCTACTACTTGGTGCCCTGGGACTGGATTTGAAGCCTCCAGAGACAGGTCGAAGGGCATGTCTAATATCTATGTAGTTCAGGTATTCTACTTGACCCAGCAAGGCAGCCCTTGGTGTGGGAAGAGGACACGCCTCCTTCTTGGGCTCTGTGAAGCAATTCAACTCAAGCCTGATAGCCTGTGTCCATGTGACAGTGTCCTTCCACAGGGAGGGCTCCCATGATGTCAGCAGCCCAGCCTGGAGCTACACAAAGCCTGTTCTGTTCCTCCCTGAAAACAGGGTCTTTGACAAGGCCTGAGTGACTCTATTATCAACCCAGCATGCTGTGTGGGCTTCATGTGGTTCCAAAGCTCCCAATGCCTCGAACCACCTACATCTAACCTCACTGCTATTTGAGCTGCTATCTTAGTGGACAGTGCAACTTTGTTTGAGCAAAGTGCAGAAGTAGGACTATGTCACATTATCCACCCTGGTGAGATTGTCCTTCTATAACTCATAGGAGAAAAAAACCCACTCAATTGGCCCTCGTCAAGAAAGCCACATAATAGTACTGGAAATACAGTGGGATGGAGTCCAAGGACTGCTACTACCTACAGAAAATTCAGGAGACACAGAATATGTGTCTGTCAGAGGGAAACCATAGCTGAGGGCTGCTGCTCCTGGACAGTAACAGTTGTGATCTGTTGGAATACATTCAATTTGCCCAAAAGTCCAAGATCCTCAATGTCTCACCCTCCTGCTCCCTGGCGCACATCTCCAAAGTGCATGTTCTTGTCTTTTAAGCAATGTTGAAGTTGTCTTGCGCTGTGTATGATTTATCTAAGAACTGTAGGGCTCTAAGGAAGGAAACATGCCCGCAGAAGAGAGAAAGAGGTGTTAAGAGAGGGCAACATAAAGCTTATTGTGTGAGCAGGGCTTCTGCAGAGGGTGTCTAACCAGCTGCTGGCATGAAAATTTGCTTTGGTAGCCATGTGGATCAGCTCTGCTCTGATTTCACTGGTAGAAAGAGAACACTGGGTTACATTCTTGCCCAAGAGGGACAGAAAGAAACAAGATACACAAGCACAGTGACAAACTAAAGGACGAATAGACCCTAGCAGAACCTCAGAAGTGAATGAAGCTAAACTTCACTTTACAAGGAATAAGCTTAGATACTTAGAGACCAAAGAGAAGTTATGTATTTTATTGTTGTTAGGAGATTGATGTTTTACCAAATACATCACTATTACTAGGCTCCCTGGGTGTAAAAATGAAGGTGTACTCTGAAGTACAGAAGGAAATGACTCTTGGCTTGAGTACCCTGGTCTGCATCCTAAAGCATTATTGTCGCATAACACTAATCCCCCAAAGCCAAACACTCCTCCTAATAAGTGGATTTGATCAACTTTCTCAGCAACCAGTAGGTGGAGACATGTCATCAAGGTCCCTATGAGTCAGTGAAGCCCTGCACAGTGAGGGGTTCCACTGTCCCGACAAGATTACCAAAGCAAGCTTTCGCAATGATTGAGACTACCTGGGAGTGTCCCGATTCTAGAAATGCAGGTAAGCTTTTCAGTGGAAGGACAATGACTGCATCCAGACATTAAGGTGCTGAGGAATCAGGTCCGCAGGGTATTTACTTATCACAAGATGGCTGTCTCCAGCATCCCCTGGAACTTTCTCTTCAGAGCCCTTTGGAAGAGAAAGGTCTCCAGGCTCTTTGGTAGTGACAGCAACTCCAGGTAAATAACTGGAGGCCAGACCCTTTGGAAGGGACTATTGTAAGCTAAAGCATGAGGACAAAACTTGGGGACCTCTCCATATTTCTGCCACAGTTCCATTCCTTTGTGTTTACCCAACATATAGTGAATACTTGCAGGATGCAAGCACTGTTGTAGATGCCAAAAACACCATGAGTGCTGAAACAATGCCCCTACCTTCAAGGGGTGTGTGTTCATAAAACCTGTATCCATAACTAGTTTTGATACAGTGTGATAGAAATAAGAGAGACCAATGTCCCACATGTCTTGAGAGATCAAATGGCCACTGAATCTACACTGGGAGAGAAGAGGGCAGAGAAGCTGGTGGGGGAGGGATGGTGTCTGAGCTCGGCCTACAGAATGAATAAGGAGTGGCCACATGAAGAAAGGCAGGAAATGTCCCAGGTACAAGAAAGAATAGGAGTGAGGCTAAGCAGCCTGAGAACAAGTGGCGGAAACTACCTACAAACGGTAAGTCTCACATGATGGGGAGGCTACAGAACTCACTGAGCTGTGACCGGGAGCCTTGAGGTCTTAAGCATGAGAGAAACATGATCACACACATGCTCCAGGAGGATCACAGCAGCAGGCAGGAGATGGACTTGGTCTCAGGTACAAGGCAGGAGGTCAGAGGGGCCCTGAGAGGACTTTGTAAAGCTGCACTAGTGTCAGAGAATAAAAACAAAGAGAGATGAGCATGACACACGGTGTCAGCACTCGATGTTGACCTGGGTCTGGCGAGGGGAAGAGAAGCACTGAATGGGCAGGCTGAGAAGGACTTCCCATCCGGTGAGCAGAGGCAGCAGAAAGCACAGAATGTCCAGGGCACACAATCTCAAGAGGGGAACAGTGGAAAGTGTGGAAAGGAGAGCCGTGATACAGCCAGTTCAGGACTTCAGTGTCCTTTGAGGACCTCGCAGGAACATTTCCATTTGAGAAGCAAGTGTGGAGGCCAGAGTGAAGTTTGGTAGACAGGAGGGAGCTGGTAAGAGCATGAGAGGCATAGGTGGATGAGAGGCACAGTCCTGAAGGGTTTGATGAGAGCTTCTGCCTCATTCTCCAGGCCAGGCCACGAGGTAGGGCAGGGAGAGGCTGGGATCCCTGTTAGCCTGACAGTGCAGGGCTGCCGGGCCACACTTCACCCGTACGGCCCTACTTTCTCTCCAGCATCCTGCTGACCACCTCTGCTTGATGTCCACCTACTGCAGATCTTCTGGCCTCCCCTTGGGCCCAGCCAGGGGAGCTCCATCCTGGGCAGGGCTTCTGAACACAGTGTCTGACTAGTGTCATCTCCATATCACTTGGAACAGGAAACTCATGATGCTTTCATCAAAATCCACCTGAATACTTTTGTTCTAAATGTCTCTAGGTCTAGACCAATCTATCTAAAAGCAAAGAAACAAAACAAATGGGAAAGATTACACTCACTCAGGAATCTCCACTATCTTTGTTCATTTTAATCATAGCAACTGCTCATTTGACCGGAGCTGGATTTCACCATGGGAACACAATTATCTAATCATCCAGCAAACAGTTATTCATGGAATCTTATTATGTGCTCTGCATGAAGCTATTTTCTGGGAATAAGTAATCAAATAAATCAGAACATGTAAGTCCTTCTACGTGAATTTCTTGAAGTTTTCTCATGTAGTAGAACCCAACCCAACAGAGTAAAGACAAGGATATCTACTGTCCCAGAACAGATGGCTACAGTTCTGAAAAATGAGAGTGACTCTAACATCCAGGAATAGAATCAGGAAGCTCCTCCTCTGAGGAAGAGATTAGCTGCCTGTGGGGAAACGTGTCAGGAGGCCTCACAGAGAGACTGCGGAGACTCTAATGGCTGCATCAATCGTTCCCAAGCCTGGATGCACATCAGAGTCATGCAGCAGGCAGCCCCGTCCCGCAGCTATGAAATGAAACTCTCCAGGGAGGAGGCCAGAGTGCTGGCACTTTCTAAAACAGTACCCCAGCAGATTCCGATGTACAGTTAAAGTGGAAAGGAATGAACTAGAAGGAGGCAGTACTGACACGAAGCAGCCAGCCTGAGACTTGTGTAAGCATCAAGATAGTAAATGTGAGACCTGTGGTTTGGTATGACCTGGAGAAGCAATGATGAGGCAACCCAGGAGAGCTCTAACCACACAAATAGCTATAATCCCAAGGAAGCAGAGACAATCCTACATGAGGCCAAGAGCCCCTCTCACCTCTCTCCTGCCTTTCCCACAAGCTGTGTGTATGGCTGATCCATGCAGACCACAGCTGGCCTTAGGAAGAGACGCAGTGCTGACCGCTTATCCTGTAACTAGCTCTTCAGAAGCAGAGATTCTCGAAGTTTCTACTTAAGATGCTCCATTGCTGGGAGGAGGATCTTCCCACACGGAGCCTAGCTTCCATGGAAGGTGCACCCAGACTTTGTACCCTGCAATCACAAGCCACTTCCCTTCCTCCTCTGCTGCCCCTGGTATCCCTCCCTCTTTTCTTTCCTTCCCTATCTTTGCTTTCACCTCCCTTCCTCCCTCCAACTCTATATTTCTTTCTATCTTCTTAATAGGTCATAAACTGAGGAGAAATGAGATAAGGTTGATTCAGAATTGCTACATGCTAAAAAGTCAGGAAGTCTCTAAGCACAGTCTCTGATCCTAGTTTTCAGCTACAGTGGAAAACATTGCAACAATTTCAAGTGAACATCTGGGACATCCTTGCTTCCTAGGAGACCAACTTTCAGATCAGCTGACTGGAGCACATCAGTAGGCAAAGAAGATCTTTAGGATGTGGAAATTACAGCTGCTATTTTAGTTCAACATTTCTTAATCCTGATAACTTCCTTCTTAAAGATGGACCGTATAACTGAAAAACTGTTAACTGAAAATGTGGTCTCATGAGAGATAAGCCCCTAGATTCAAAGTGGATAAGGGGAAAACAAATCATGTGTTTTTAAATTCAGAAGGATTTATTGCAGAATTCTAAAATGTTTGCACTGAGTTCAAAGGAAAATCAAAATCATTAAACAATTTTGGACTAGTAAAGACACTTTGGAAGGTAGGACATCTCCAGGCCCAAGATCTTCGACTGAAGTGAAATACAGCACCTCAACACACAGCACAGTTGCTTGTGTGGCCTAATGGTTCCTGCCTCCGAACTTCTGAGTTTTGATATACAATGGAAGTTGCTAAGAAGATATCGTGAAGAGTTTAAAGTGGACCTGTCTCAGTGGGAAGGATGAAGGAGAAGGTCCTGTCTGTTATAAAAAGTCCCTCCCACAGTGACCTAAGTCTTCTTAGTCCAATATTTTTAGTCCACCTCTTCGGAGGATGCCAGCTCTTGCTTATCACAGGTATGTGAAAAATTTGGTAAAATTAATCATGTATTGGATTTTGTGTTCCTTAAAATGTTGAATGGATTCCATGTCTTTTAATATAGAGATGTACTTAATTATGTTCAGTCTGTAAAAGACAGGAGAGAATATAAATATTCAAAGACCCTGCCATGAGTTGGGTGATGTTCATTTACCTTCTTTGGGCTTATTTTACTTACCAGTCAAATAATAAGCTTATACACCTTAAAATATCTTATAATACTTCTGGTTCTTGAGCCTATTTTAACTTACCTTGAAGATACATCCATGAGTATAATGTATATGATTGTCATCTAATTTGATAACAAACTACAAGTGAGACAAAAAGAAACCCTAGCTTCAGGTACAAGGATGTGCACCTGTAATCCCAGAACTCTGAAAGGATTAGCCAGGAGAATCATAAGTTTGAGCCCAACCTAGACAACTTAGCAACTTATGGAGTCTCTGCTTCAAAAATTTTTTTAAAAAGTGTGTATGTGTGTGTGTCTGTGTGTCTCACACTGGGGTTGTAGCTTGTTGTAAAAGCCCTGGGTTCAATCTCCACAGCACTGCCAAAAAAACCCAAAAAACCAAAAAATTACATCAAACAGTTTCTGTATAATGTCTGGAAATAGAATGAATGGTAACTCTTTGCTTTTATTTTGCCTATAAATGGTATTTGAATGCACAGTTTGTCATTTAACAAAGCTTGGCAATAACCCTGGAGCTTTCTTTTGGATAATAAGATCAGTACAAGAAGCAAAGCCTCACTTGGCCTTCAAGTCCTAAAACGCTGAGTACTGAAATGCTGTCTTTGGGTGTCTGGTGATAAGGGGCTCTGTCTGCAGTTTACTTCCTTGTTTCAGAAAAGGGGAACGAACCTTCTGGCTTCCGGAAGAAGTTGTCAGCATTCACTTTAGGCGCTGTCTTTCTGTACAACTGTAGAGAGGCCTCACATTTGCCCATCCAGCCCCCAAGGGCTCTTTCCAACCCTCCAGTGACCCCTCGGGAACTTAGAATGGTGATATGCCACTCTGTGGATGATCTGACATCCAACCAAAACATGAGACACCTTATCCTTCACTGTGCATAAGGTCAAGACTGAGAACAACACTACCCAGTATACTCTGGTACAGATGGTATCTGTGACTTCTGAGCCTGGATTATAGAGTACACAGCTTTATCTGTTTCTACTTCTCCCTGAGGTCCTGAAGAATCTTTCTGACAGACAGAATACCAACAGAAGGAAAGAGCCAAGGAGCAAGACACTGAGCAGAGTTTAGAGACAAAGCTGGAAGGTATCACTCTCTCTAGTAGAAGTGTCTAGGATTCTGTGCCCTGTGATCAGAAGCAATCTCTTGAACCTAGTGCAAGGAAAAGAAGAAGAAGACCTCTCCTGTGTTATTACATGTGGTCACACTCCCACATTTAGAGATGGTGGCATGTAGCACAAAGGACACTGATGAAGGCCAGTGCAATCTAGGAAATGGAGAAAAGAGAGTAAGAATTTATGAGAACAGTAGCATTCAGCATATCAGGGTCATTCTTGGAGGGGAATAGTTTCTTAGGCTGTGGCATAACCACAGAACAAAGCCCTCAAGCCTGGCCTTGGCCAAACGGATATCCTCAGTGTTTGCCTCAAGGATGTGTTGCTTCGTTCCTTGTGACAGGCCTGGCCTGGTTATATTCCTGTCACAGTCTCTAGGTCCTCTTTCACATGCACCTCATTGTGTGGAGTAGAGAGCTTCCAAGTTCAAAGATATGTGCACACATACTTGTACATGTCACACACACACATGCACACACACACCTGTACTCTACAAAAAGCATCTGATAGTCAAACTCACAAACATCTGTCATGCCGGGGCCACATCCTTCATTGTACAAACTCAACTTCCACATGGGCTTCACCACCCACAACTTACCAGCAAGGATTTGGAAGACTCCAGTGATGTAAAAGCGGCCTCCCTTGGTGAGGGTGAAGAGCTGGCAGAAGAACAGGAACAGAGAGAGGACGCTGAAAATGACGGACAGGATCATGGTGGCCTGGACTGACTGCAGCCACTCTGTGGGAAGAGACACTTGGTTAGCAGGGCCAGTCAAAGACCTGCCGTGATGTGTGTGGAGCCCACGGAGCTCAGGCTGCTTAGAGACACCATCCTTGCGGAAGAAGCGATACTTTCCCTGGAAGAACTCAGTCTGCTTCACGCCTTAAAATGATGCTCTTCATTTTACAATTTCTTTCCTGTTTCTCCATGGACATGTTGACAAAGAGCTATATAGCACTGAACCTCAATATAAAATACATTGATTTCCTTGCAAGGTTTTTGCCAAATATTTTACTGAAGTATACAGATGATCTCCAACTTATGATGCCTTGACATAAAAGTTTTCAACTTTAGAGTGGTGTCAGCGCCATACACAGTCAATAAAAACATACTTCAGATTCTGAGTTTGGGTCTTTTCTGGGCTAATGACATACAGGAAGGTTGCCTCCTTCGGGGTGAGGCAGTGCCAAGAGCCACAGATCTGAGTCACCATCATGGGTAGAAACAACCCACACTCTAGTGCACTGTGTTGCTTGGTGGGAGGTTCAGTAGGCTAGGGGTATTAAAAGCATTTTTGATTTACAAGTTTTTCAACTAATGATGTTCTTATTGAGACATCCTGTTGTAATCTGAAGTGTACATATGTGTTAGAGTTCTCCCCGGGCTTCCCTATTCTTTCTCGCCCTTAAGGATCTCCAAAGGGTTTATGGAACCACACACTATAGTCCAAAAAGAATAGTTTAAAATTACTATTCAAAATAATAGCATCCTCCAAAGGGATCATAGGGATGAGTGTTGGAGACAAAACTAGTTTTGTACAAAGCTGGAAAACAATGCTACAGGTGAAGTGTAGCATTCACATAAAGAGGAACTCCACTTGCTCAGCTGAATTAATTTTTTGTCTTAGTCAGGCTCAGCCCAAAGCAGTCTGTGCTCAGTCGAATCTCTGATAGGAACAGGGCTTACATTCCTCATCTTTGGTGAGCCCCCAGCATTTGATCAAACTTTTAATCTTCCAAATGAAACTCAGGAACAGAAGAGGGGCCCCTGTGCTTTTTCCAATTCACTGTCTAAGGAAAACCAATGTCTTTTCAGGAGGGAAAGGAGAAGAGGAAATGCCTGAGATCAACACAAGAGGTGGAAGCCCACAGCGCACACCTAGACAGGCTGCACTGAGCCTCGCCCCTGGTAGGCACTGGGCAGCCTCTGCCTTTAGTAAGGAAGAGAGCTGGAACAGAGGAATTTTTGTTCTCAGCTCATAACAGGCAACAACTTAACAATGTACACATCAGTGCTTTAATATGATCGTCAAAACTGGGATCTGGATAGTTTCTACCTGCTTATTCTTTTTGTTCTTTATTAAACTCTTCATTGGTACATTATATATACACATCATGTTTGCATTCAACAATGAGAATTTGTACTAGTATATGACACAATTTAATTCTCATTTTTTCCCATTCCCTTACACACCCTACCCCTATATAGATAAGCTTTGTTTTCTTTCTTTTGTATTATAATCTCATTATTGGATAGTTTCTATAATTGAGTATCTCTAATTCAAAGTCTGAAATGCAGAATGATTCAAAATCCAAGGCTTTTTGATTCAACATAATGTCCTACATGAAATATTCTATGCACAGAAATATTAAGCATGTTCTATCCACATTACCTCCAGGCCATGTGTATAAGATATATATGAAATGATTTAGGCCACATCTACAAGAAATATCTCTGCACATACAGATTTCCAGCCTTTCAAAAGAAATCCTAAATCTGAACTACTTTGGTGTCAAGTATTTTGGGCCAAAGAATACCTAACGTGTAATCAATAACTGAAGAAGAAAAACCTGTTATGAATTGTGAGTAGCTCAGGGAAGAATTTATATGGTTCAGATTAGTCTGTTACGAGAATTTCTCTTAGGATTTTTCTGACTCAGACTGGAGTCATTTTAGAATTACTAGATATCTGAGAGATCAAGTAATCCAGGCTTTTGCACTGGAAGAAACTTCCAGCAGTGTTATTAGGTTGGCCAAATTGATGGGGCCGTCCATCCAGACCAGTACCCTCTCCATTACAGCAAGCTTTCATGCCTTCCCTTTCTTCAGTGTTTTCATCAATTAAGGCAAGAAAACTATGTCTGGTGGGTTGTAAGCCATCCTAACTTCATTTGAATATGACTTTAATTTAATTTAATTAAGTGCTTATCTTTGCTCGTTAGCATGGTTTTGCTGGAAGAGCACTTTTAAAGTCAGTGTTCCCATAGTAGTGTTTTTTAAAATTGCCTAACACTCTGATAGATGCAGCTGAAAACAAAGAAATGTGAGATCCAAATTTGTACAAAAACACAGTAATTCACTTTGGCTGAGAAGTCCCTTTTCTGTGCACTCTAGTCCAAGCTGAGGCTGATGGAAACGAGAGTGCAAAGATCATTATCTTCATCTTACTGCTGAATTGTGGTGAGCACAAGCTAGTACTGGACCTCATATAGAAAGAAAATGTAAAATCCTTATTAGAAAAATTTACACAGATAAGCAGAGTACCTTAGATACAACAAAGCACTCAAGTCCTTCTTGAGACTGCTTTATTGATAATTTGAACTCTAGTTCTAACCCCATTTCAACAGACTGATCTTGCCCTCATTTTTTCTCAGAGTAGACCAGAATCAATGAGTATTTTATCACCACCTAGGACATCGAGCCTACCTAGTGTTCTGGTTGGCTCTGGTGATATGAGATGACAGAGATGTTTTCTGACCATTAACATATTAATGAACATAAACATAATAAATAAAACATAAATTAAGATTGAAAGTGCCACTGTATTGCCAGCATAACATAAGTGAAATAGTTTCAGAGGTTCACTATAAGATATTAAATACCACCGATAAATAAGTCATCCTAGGTCTATTCTTGTCAAGGCTTTCTATTTTGTACCAGATATCTACCTTATTACCTTGAGCTTGCAAGGCAGGCACCAGAACCACTGAGCCAAGTCCCCGGCTCTATCCTAGATAAATTCTAATATAAAAGATACACTTAAATAAATAGTTGAATATAAAACAATTTGCAAGAATTTCCAAGCAAATATTGATAAAAAGAAATCAAGTAAAGTCCCAATAGCATCTGAATAATACAGAATGTAAACTGTAAAAATAAAAGTACCCAAAGCCAAATACTTAACAGAAGATTTCGTTTACTTGATCTAAGACTGAAGAAATAACAATTAAAAACTTCTATAGCTAGCACAAGTCCTTTAAAAAGCAAAGAGCAAAAGTAATCACATATGTGAAAAAATTATATCCCTATCAGTGAAGGTTTTTTTTTTTTTTTTTTTAGGTTTTTTGATACAGGGTCTCGCTTTGTGGTTCAGGCTGGCCCTGAGCTCAGCCTCAAACTCACATCACAATCCTCCTGCCTCTGCCTCCCGAGTGCTGGGATTACAGGCGTGAGCCACCACGCCCGGCACTGTGGTATGTGGTATGTGGTGCTGGTTGCTGCTGGGTGTGGGTCTCCACACCCAGTATTGTTATGTGGTTACCGGGGAATCGAACCCAGGCCCTTGCGCTTGCGAGACAGGCGCCGGAACCACTGAGCTAACTCCCCGGCCCTCAGTGAAGGTTTTTCTTTCAGTAACAGGGATTGCACTCACAATCTTGCATTTGCAAGGCAGGTGGCAGCACCACCAAGCTAAATCCCCAACCTGATCGTAGAAGATTTCAGCTTCCTCCAGAACAGCTAAATCAGCAACCAAAGGGAAAATCCAGAATATTCATAGAACAGGATTAGTAAATTCAGTGTAACAGAGGTACAAAAGATAACAAAGACAAAATCATTTTCAAACACATGGACAGTATCACAAAATCTCAAAGTGGAACTACTATAGACACAGCACACAACTAAATGCAACCAGAAATTAGAAAAAACTTTAAAACTAACCAAAATAGATTTGGATATTCAAAGCCTACGCTGTAGCTAACCCATCAGATGAAGAAACCAAGATGGCCGAGGTGTGGTGGTGCACACCTGTTTTCCAAGCACTTTGGTATAATGAGGTAGAAGGATTGAAAGTCAAGCCCAAGCTGGGCAACTTAACTGACTCAGCAGTGAGACTCTGACTCCAATTAAAAAACAAAAAGGAATGAAGGGCTGAGACTGTAGCCAAACACGAAGGTCTTGATTCATTCCTCAGTGCTACAAAAGAGCAAAGAGAAAGAAAGGGAAGAAGAAGGGAAGAGGAGAAGGGAAGAAAGGGGAGAGAAAAGAAAGAGACAGAAAAGGAAAGGAAAAAAAAGGAGAAGGGAGAACAGGAGAAATGAAAGGAAGAGAAATTAAGACAGGAAGTAAAATTTTTTCAGCAAAGAATGATGCTGAGAGTACTTCATGTCAAACCTACAGGTTAGGATCAGAATAGTTATCAGGGGAAAATGTCTACATTATGAAAGCACAGAAAAAGAATGAACTAAACTTTCAATGCTAGAAGCTAGAAAAAAAACAAGAACAAAATAAATCAAAAATGAGTCAACAAAACAGATGAAACCAGAGATTAATACAATGGAAAAATATGACAACACCACAAGAAAAATACCTGGTTCTGGGAGGAAAATGTCAATATGGTAGACAAGTATTAAAGAGCATAAAATAAGTTCAGAAGCAGAAACCCATTCTGTTCCTCGATGGAAGTACTTGAAGTTGTAAAACTCACAATTTTATCAAAAGAACCCATAAATTGAACACTATTGTGATCAGTGCCCCAGGTGGGAACTTGACAGGGATTCAAAAATTTCTGTGGAAGACAGTGAGTGACAACAGCCAAGAAGAGCATTGCACTGAACACAGTAATAGTAACTAAGTCAAAAAACAGCCAGCCTAGAACTAAAAAGCCAGTAACAGTGACCAATAAATAAAAGAAAACTGGAAATCAAACAAAACCAACAAGGCAACATATCATCTACCAGCTACCTGTTGTTTATATTCTATGCTTTATGTTCAGTTTATAAGTAGTTAATAAAATGATGTCTTTATAACAAGCAATCACTAAATTAACAAATGTTTTCATACATATACACAAATCTATATTAATATAAAATGTTTAGTGATGCAAACAATGAGATATTAGTCATAAAAGAATAAAGTGGGACACAGTGAAGGTTTGGGAAGTTGTCTTGGTCGTTTTACTCATCACTGGGAATAAATACTCAACACCCACAACATAAAGGGGGGCAAGTATATTTTGGCTCATGGTCACAGATCATCCAGTGACTTAAAGCACAGGAAACAGCATGGTAGCACCTCCTGAGCAGAGAAAAGCCACTCAGGTCCTGGCAGCCGGGAGGCAGCCAGGAGCAAGACATGTCCTTTCAAGTCACACTCCTCATCCACCTCCTCCAACCAGACCCCAGAGTAAGTCAGCCACAGCCACGGTTCAGCCACTTCCCCAAAGCCCACCCATGGCCACATGAGGCCCTGAGGGAACTTCCTCCATCTAAAGCATAACAGAAGTATATATGTATATAAATTTAGCTTATAAAAATATACAAAAAAAGATCAACCAGTAAGGAAAAAATGTAAGAGATAAGACATACTCTCTATTTGGTAAAAAATAAAATTAGATCTGTAGCTCCATCATTCACAAAATTAAATTTCAGATGGAACAAAGAGCTAAAAGTATAGTTAAAAACTACATAAAAGTGAAATCCATGAATAATGTGTTATCAATTTTTACCCAACAACTGACAAAAATTAAAAAACTGATAATGTCAGCACAGTGTAATAAAATACCTGTATATGCTCTTCATGGAGATAACAATGACATAATCCCCTATAACCACCATCTGTCAGGACATATTTAAACTTTCCAATGCTTACAACATAAAAATAATTTAACCTCTATACCTTGGATTAGACGTTTGAACATATCCTCAAAAAGAAATTAGTAAGGATATTTGCTGTAGTATCACTCAGTGAAAATGAATTGGAGCATAGCTCTACAACGAAGTACATTTCAGGATTTTGAAACATCACAGGTTCGAAACTGAATAGCTTTTGAAAGAATGAAGTGTACACGTATCAAAGTGGCATTATGTAAAGATCCTCCAAAAATAGCATATGAATATACATACATCCACAACCATAATACCAATGTCTATAGAGAAGAAAAAGGGATTTCAAACTGATATTTGTGGACACCCAGGAACTGGCATTAGAATGAAGGAGGCTTTGGTCAAGATAGTCTTACTATTGCTGTACTCTGTGCTTTCTTTTTAACAAGGAAACTGTTATCATGTAATAGTGGACCTTCTTTCTATACATTGGTGGGTTTCATGTCACAGATTCAACCAAACACAGAAAATATTTAAAAAACAAAAACTGCATCTGTACTGAATGTCATTATTCTCTAAACAATAAGGTATATGAACTATTCAACAGTATTTAGCTCAGCTTGGGTACTTTAAGAAATAGAGTGGTGGTTTGAAGCACAGGGGAGGACTGCATAGGTTACACCTACATAAGGGACTTGTGCAGCTCAGACTCCCATATCTGCACACAGGGAAAAGAGGCAGGGCCAGGAACCAGGCCTTTCCTCACACAAAGCTCAACTGTGCATGCACTATCAGAACATTGAAAATGCACCCAAAAGATCGCAAGGTAAAGAAGATATGATGTTGACACTAACTTAGTTTTCCAAAACTCAGAGAGCTCCAGAACTCTTAGGCAGGGCCGAGTTTCCACAGACAAAGGGAAAAGACTCTCCTTTCATCAAATGTCATCCATCAGCCACGAATTATGGGCAGCATATTTGAAAAGGAGCCAAGCCCAAGGAAAATTGCTTCCATGCCAGCCCTAAATGGCTGGTTGAGGATTCAAAACCCTTTGCTATCACTGTTCAAAGAGAAGCCTGCAATGCCCTAAGGAGATTCCGAGCTCATATGACATTGCTCCCTGGCAGAATGACACTGGAACAGACAGATGACCAGGGTGAAGGTGATGAAAAGCAGATATCACACACTCCAGAAAGGACAGGTGTTTGATCCCCAGTGAGAATGGATCTCAGGCAACAATATGCACATCCAGGCCCTACTCAGTCAACGTGTGTGCATGTGCCGGTTAGAACAACCCAGGGCACAGTTCTGCTGCCTGGCCTTAGTGATGAGACTGCTTATCTTACCACATGATTTGGACCTTGAGTTCTTCATCTCAAACTTGAGGTACTAACATATCGCACACAGAGTTGTAAAAAACAAACAGAATCGCTGACTTTTTGAAAGGTTTTTTTTTTTTTTTTTGAGACAGCGTCTCACTTTGGTAGTTCAGGCTGGCCCTGAGCTCAGCCTTGAACTCACAGCAATCCTCCTGCCTCTGCCTCCAGACTTCTGGGATTACAGGCATGAACCACCATGTCTGGCACTGTGGTATGTGGTTCTCATTGCTGGTAGGCATGAGTCTCCACATCTGGCATTGTTGTATGTGGTTACTATGGATCGAACTCGGGCCCTTGCACTCTCAAGGCAGGCACCAGAACCAATGAGCTAAATCTCCAGCCCTGGAAAGGATTTTTTTTTTTTTTTTTACAAGATAGAGCAGTAACTCAGTGGTCAGCATAGGCTTAGCATGTGTGAAACCCTAGGTTCAATCCTCAGCACTGCAGAGTCGGAGGCAAGGACAGCGTAAATGACCCCACAACTCACAAGACTGATGGTGAGGAGCAGTGTGAGTAAGCATTTACAGGCTGCTAAGAAGTTGAGTTTCTGGGGCTTCCCCATCCAGGTAGTATCAAGCCACACTATAGTGGGAAACACAGTGTTCACACAGGCCAGATTATTAATGTATCCACCAGAACTCCAAAGAGTATTTTAGCCTAACTTTGAGATCAGTTTATACCAACTCTCTATTATAGGGTCGCTGTAAGGAGCCAGAGTCCAAATAGCTCTATCAAGAGCAAACTATCTTTAGAGTCAGGAGGCAAAAGTCTTAGGTTGGGAGGTTACAAGATCCCTATAGGAACTACTCAACCCTGCCTTTTAAGACAATATCAGCCACAGCCAGAATGTAGATAAGTGGGCGTGGCCTCCTCTTCCAATGGACATTCATCCCATAAAGCCTTACTTTACAAAATCAAATCTATAGTAGGTTAGGTTTGGCTTTAGAGTGACAGCAAAATAAGTCAGATGTACAATAAGTAATTCCTGTAATTGAGGGAAATATGACACAAAGGAGAAGGCAGTCACAAATCTGTTTTACGTGGACTGAACTCAACGGAAAGCTAATAGTTCAAGGGGCAAACCTATGGATTTCTGCACAAGCTACCATACTCTCTTCCCCACAAATTCCAAGTCTGCTCTCATTCAGCAGAGTCCACACGAGCCCCTCCTGAAATCCTCCAGGCCTCCCTGCCTGCCTAGCTCAGAAAGGATATCTGGTAAATATTTGTAGAATTCCCAGGGGCAGTGTTTTAAGCCAATCTCCAACCTTGCTGCTGGGCACTAAAATCAAAAACCACAGGTCTCACTCCCAGTGAGTGTCAGAGTCAGAGGCTGCTGACAGCTTCCTGATGTAGGCCATGGCTGCCAACAAGCCAGCTCGCCCAGCCCAGCCCAGCCATTTAGGGGAAGGTTGGGTTGCAGCATCATCAAAGCTCCCGATGGGGTCAGATTCCTGCCACAGAGGCAGCTGAGCAGTGAAGGAAATACATCAGCCCCCTCAGCTGTATTATTAGTCCAGGGCCTGCGACTGAGTTGGTTCAAGACTCAAAAAGCACGAACAATTCAAATCCTCCTTTCCTAGCAGTATGGCGTCAGCTACCCCTCCCCATCCCTGCCCCACCTCTAGCATCAGGCTGTGCATGCATGAGTGTTTTTGACTCAAGAAAAAAATACATTAAAATACTGTGCATGCATGAGTGGTATTGAAAGGGAAAGAAAAGATGGTCTCCAGAAAGTGAAAACAAACCAGGAAAGCCTTGAAAAAAGATCATCACAATAATGGATCCCAAAGACAAAAGTTAATACCTCCTACTTAATCGTGTCTCCCTGTCTTTAAAAAACACATGGCTCCCCAAGACCACGTCTACCACCCCACACCTCACAACCTACTTTCATCAGATAGCCTCATTTTCCTTACTTCTTAGCATGAATGCCATTCCATAAATAGCTGACTTTCTAAGAAGCCCCCATCCTAAACAATGTGGCTCTTGCCCTTACCCTTCGCCCACCAGCTGGGCATGCCCAGAGCCCAGAGCCCTGCTTGGAACCTGTTCCGGGTGCTTCAACTTCTTCCCCATATTGCCCAGCTGGCAGCTTTACAGTGGGCTGAGACCTCCAGCTGGCACTGCCTGTGACCCAGGAATCAGCTGAAAGGCAAAGCTCCCTGTGAGTCCAGTGCTCACAGACAATGAAAGTAGTTATGGGGTATTTCAGCAAGGGGAAAGCTATGGCTGGTGACTATTTAGACTAAACTCCTCCATAAAATGCAAAGAATCTTCATGTCAAGATATTCTAGCTCCATCCAGGAATTTAGCTCAGTGGTTCCGGCACCTGCCTTGCAAGTACAAGGTCCCAGGTTTGATCCCCAGTAACCACAAACAACAGTGCTGGAAGGAGTGACCCATGCCCACCAGCAATCAGTACCACATACCACAGTGTGCCAACAAGTGTAGTGGCTCACACCTGTAATCCCAGAGCTTGAGAGGCAGAGGCAGGAGGATGGCTGAGTTCAGGACCAGCCTAAACTACACAGTGAGACCCTGTCTCAAAAAAAATTAAAATAGATATTCTGGCTCAGTGTAATACCGGCTGAATGTCACTAATCCAAATATCCAAAATCTGAAATGCTCTACAATTTGATCGTTAGTATGGTGTCACCAGTGGAAAATACACTACCCAACCTTCTTTGACCAGTCACAGCAAAATGAGAATACATTAAAATACTGTCTAAAATTACCTTCAGCCAAAATAGTTACCTTCAGCACATACATACAAGGTAAATATGAAACATAAACGAATTTTGTGTTTAGTTTCTGTTTCAATCCCTAAGATACTTCATTGTATATATAAAAATATTCTAAAATCTGGAAAAATACCCAAAATTTATATACTTTTGGTCTCAAGCATTTTGGCTAAGAAACATTCAACCTGTACAGCTGTACTCAATGAGTGGCTCTCTAAGAGACGTTGTGGCAGGTACCTGAACTAGTTTCTGAGTTTTGTTGTTGTTGCTGTTGGTTTTTTTGGGTCACATCTCTGTTCTACTAACCAGCTCCTGGACTTTAAGCTGGAATACTGTGTAACCACTGGCGTGTCTGAGGTTACCTTAAAGTAGGAAGTTCCTTGAAACTGACTGTATATCTCGTTGGAAAACTATGGAATCAAGAAGAGCTTGGAAGGTTCTGATTTTCAAAGAACTGTTCTTGGGAGACTAATTCCACAGGTATTAGAGGCAAGGGTGTGTGGTTTCCATGGCCAGGTGGATTAACCTCTCTCCTTACACGTTCACAATGTACAGTGAATTATTACAGGCTCCCTGATACCGTACCATTTTTAAAAAGCCATTCTTTAACTTTTAAAATTTATTGTTTTTCAAACTGATTTACCAGAACACTATTTTTCTCAAAATAGTCCATTCGGAAACACTGAGAGGGTGATACAAATGGACTACGGCGGAAAGGCAGTTCCTGTAGCATAATTATAAGCAGCACAAATGGACAATGGACAAGGATAGCTGAGTGACTTGCAAAATCTGTAGGCTTAAAAGCAATTCTGTGTATTTTTTAAAAAGGAGCATGGTAGCACATGCCTTCAGTCCCAGCACAGACAAGACACACATTTGAGCCCAGCTTGTGCAACTCAGGGATCTAGTGACACCCTGTCTCAAAAAAAGCAATGAGGATGTATCTCAAGTCAAAGTCCTGGGTTCAATCTCCAGTACCACGGAAACAAAGCAAAACAAAACAAAACCTTCTTTTGTTCCCTGAAAGGATGCAAAAAGACCATACATCATGGCTGTCAAGAGCTGGAAACAGCACAATCCCCACCTCCACCCCTCTAAGGACACCACCCACCCTTCCCTGAGCACAAAGCCACTCACTGCTCTCCATGCCCACTGAAATTCCACCCAATTTCCAAAGCCTAGCTCAAAGGCCATCTCCATGTTGAGTCCCCCATGCCATAAATACTATATATTGTGAATGTGCATAAAGGTCTTGAGGCCCTGGCAATGAAAGCGTTTGATTCTATGTCCTACCTCAGCGCCTACTCTGCTTTTAGCTTCAGGCTATTACGCCTATTAGAAGTAGACCCAGTGAAGAAAAACAAGGAATCCTAATGTCCAATCTACAAGTTGTCTCACTACCACCTACTAAGAGTATAGGGAAGGTCAATAAAATGTTCAAAATTCAGTGGACTTAATGATCCTACCACTGAGAACGGAAGGGGAATGTTATGGTGAAGGGAAAGGGGTCTTTCTTTTTTACTGATCACTTTGCTAAGACAACCACCATAAGTCCTGAAGAGGTCCCTGCTTACAATCAGCTGACCATACTTTACAGAGCTGGGACTCTGGAACTATCTCGCCATCATCAGAGAAGCCACAAAAAGAGGCAAGGAAGCATCAGAAGATAAACAGAAGTTATTTGAAGTGATGTTACATGAAGGAGAGACCGCAGTCACGCTGCACTGGTCCACGCAGCACTATGGAGGTTTCAATTCCTTGAGCAATGCGCCTTGGCAAACCCAAAGCACCTACCGAGGGAAATCAGAAATGACTCAAAGAGCCAGACTTGAGTTTGACAAAGGAATTTCTTAGACAATACCAAGCCCTGGTGTTCTTTCACAGCTCTGGCTTTTCCTCTCATCTCTCCCCTTCTTCCTGGACTCCCAATGACCCAGTATCCAGTGCTCACGTCAGGCTCCGTGCCCTTCCTTCTCTCTCTTCTCAACTCTTCCCCAGTGACATTATTCAGCGCTAGGACACCGATGTCCTACTCTCACGTGCTCAGGGGCAGAGCTTCTGGGAGGTGATCGGATCACAGGACTGTACCCTCACCAGAGGATTCATCACTGAGTTCAGTAGTTATTAGCAGGGGCCACCTGATTACAGGGAGGTCACTGAGGTATAGCCTGAGAGGTCCTCAGCTCCTCCTTTTTCTCTTGGCTTTCTGGCCACTGTGTCGTCAGCAGCTCTTCAGGAGCAGCTGGGCCCCTCTGCCGTGCTATTTCTGCACCTGAGCCTGTTACCGACAGACTGAGTCCTCTAAGAACTGCAAGCTACAATAAAAGCTCTCCTCTTTTAAATTCTGAGTTTCACACCACCTGGTGCAGAAACAAGCAAAGTTTCTTACACGTTCACAATGTATGGAAGCAAATATCTTCCATACAGACTAGTGACCATGAATTTTCCAAATGTAAATCCCCCACCCAGACTTCTCTCTTGACATCATTGTTAACCAAAACCTAAGCCCAATTTCTATTCCCCAGAACACCTTGTTCCACCTCTGATCTCTTCTAGATCATTCTAAGACTCCACTTCCTACCCAGTTACTAAGGTGCAAACCCAGAGGTCACCTCTTATTCTCTCTCCAACCCTTTCCATCTTAACCTAGCAGCAAAACCTGTCACAGCCCTGGCTCCTCGTCTACTCTGCCTATTAGCCAAACCAGCTTCTGCTCTCTACAGCTCTTCGAAGGATTAAATGCATTACCCTTGAAAGAATGCCTGGCCCCTGTGAGCAGTTTATCTCATGTCATCACTGCCATCAGTGCCGTCTCATTGTCAACATCACTCCACCTTGGGCCATACTATAGCCTTTTCACTGGTCCCAGTTTCCATTCTTTTCTCTCCTCAAAATTTGTTTTCAACACCACAATTAGAATAAGCTTATGAAATGCAAATTAAATCATACTGCTCTTTTACTGAAAAGCATTCAGTGACAGCCCAGTTGGCCTAAGTGGCATGGCCCGGTAGGCTCAAGCAATTGAGCCCTGTCTCAGTTTTGTCTTACTTTCCTTCAGCTCATGCCAAACTCTCCCCCACCTCAGGGCTTTGATGCTTCCTTTTATCTTCAGGAATTACCTTCCCATGGTTCTTCACAGGAATGGTCCTTTCTCACCGTGAGCTTCATTGTGGAGGGAAGACACTTTCCAAAGCCAGCTCCTTCCTCCCCAACGAGAGCCTTGTATTTCACTCTCCAGGCACATTCCGCTTCCTGTGGTTAAATACTGAGTGTGTGGTGTCTCCATCCCTCTCCTCACTGTCATCTTTGCAGAGCAGGGACCTGAGCCTTCTTCTTCATCTCTATGTGCCTCGTTTCTGGAACATAGTCTAGTGCCTAGAATGAGCTCAGCCTATTCAATGTGTAAATGAGTAGATTCCCCTGGTATCTCTGCAGACATGAAAGGGACTCTTGTGACAGGGAGAGGGATCCTCCTCCCTGGAAAATGAACACATGGTGAGTGCGTTGCCAGTCCTTCTACCTCTAGCACACTCAGAAGGATTTGTCCTACACATTTTTTTCCGAGGCACCGAAAATCAACATGTACCACCCAAGTCACGTCATGACCGATCCTTCTCTGTTCCTGAAATATATGGGACATTTTACAGGGCTTCCTGTGTTACTCAGACTGGTCCCAAACTTCTGGGCTGAAGTGATCCTCCTCAGACTTTTTTTTAAAGCAAAGACTGTGAGCTTCCACAGATGTGCACAGTAGAGACAGTCTGCAATAAGAATCCGGCATCAATTCCCCAAAATGTTAAGAGCTGAAAGAGCATTTTGTCACTGCATCTTTTCTTCTACTCTTCCACCCCTTAAGGGTCTATAAAATCAAAGTTATGATTTGGGTAGAAATTATAGGTTGGTCCAGGGAGCCACAAGCTCTTAAATTGCAAAACACGAGCCCATAAGTGGAGAGGGCCTTCTGTGTTTTCTAAAATTTGACCCAACGCTGAGCCACAGACAAGGAAATGGTCTGGCTTCCTTGCCAAAATAGCAATGCCACCAAACCAAAGAGTGGGATAGAGTCTAAAGTCATGTCGAAGACACAAAAGACAAATCACCAAGAGTTCATGTTGGAGGCTACTGAGGCGGGCAAGACTCACTTTCAGTATGTTTCAGTCCAAAGCATTGATCTAATGCTACCTATCAAATGTCACCAATTTGTTGTTGTTGTCATTGTTTAGAATGGAAAAGCTAGGCAAGGAGCAGCTCTTTTCCTCTCTGGTCTCGGCTCCAGGGCATAGCCTCGCTGAGCAGACCTGCCCATTAGCAGGAGGAAGAAAAGGGCTGCCAGCCAGCAGGGGGCAGAGGCGAGCGCAGTGGTTGATTCCCTTACACACTGGAGGGGTGAAGGATGATTTGGAGACAGGCTAGAGGAGGCGCCCATTATTCCCTTCTTGCTTTGGGGTTCAGCCTGGTCCTTTCCCTAGAAATGAAAATGATAAGAAGAATGTACACATTTCACAAGCCTAACTGTTTAATAGGAGAAAGTTTATCATCCCTCTTTTCTTCCGAGACAAGTGAGAACTTTGGAAATGGGATCAGGTCCTAGAAGCCAAGTTTTTACCAAAGACACTATCATGCCCTGCCTCTGTTTGCATCTCTGAAGCTAACGAAGACCAGGACAACCCCAGGCTGTGCCTTTCTGGCTTCCAGCACCCGAGTCCTCTGTGGCCTGACAGTGCTGATCTGATTCATTCTGCTATACATCAGCTCCACAGGACGAAATGACAAGGGGAAGAATCTTATATGTACTAGGAATTCATACTCAGGTAAATAGAAGAATCCAGAACAGAAAGCACTAGGTCTGCTCATTCAACAGCAAGGCAGATGTTTTGCCTAGAGCATCTGGCTCAGTAGATTCCATACTCAACCGCAAGGACTTGGAGAGGAGTCTCCAGACACTCCCACCACAAACAAGAGTTTCCCAGATCTGACCAGTTGGAAAACCAAAACTCTAGGCACTGTCTTTGTTTCTGCCTCGGTCTCCGCCTCATTTTACTGTGTGGTTTTAAGTCATTCCTCTGCCTGCCACCCCCTGGGACTCCTTTTCTTAACCAAGGCAAAGAGAAACTTCTTTTCTAGCATCAAATTCCATGCATATCTATCTTCTCATTTGAAAATAAAAGGACTCGATGAGCAAAATGTAGAAGGCAGAAAAGGTGAAGAAAACAACAAAAGCAACAAGAACTCCACCATCCAGGATCATCCCTGAAGTGTTTCGGTGCATCTGTACTTTGTAATTCCAAATATATTCTGCTTCTATCAGTTCCTGGGCTGTAACTTCAAATGGGAATACAAGAGACCACTGAGAACTTCAAACAGGGCTAAATGCAATCCCTCTGATCAGCAAGGATCCATATGAACCCAACTCCTCACTAGTGTCTAAGAGGACATCCAGGACCAGCTAACTGTCCCCACTGCTCTGGTCTGCTCCAGGATCCTCAGCAGAGCCAAGCTGCTCCCTCCCAGGCTGACTTGCCCTCGATATCTGTGTCGAACCCCCCGGAGATGGTCATCCGATGCTTCCACTGCCCTATTCTCTCCCTGCTCTCAGCACTGAGCTCAAGTCATCCATGTTGACAAGCAGCCTGCCTGTGAGCCTCTGGTTCATGGCATACTCAGCAAATAGTTCTGAGTGAAAGAGAGGAAGGAAGGAAGGAAGGAAGGAAGGGAGAAAAGGAGTGGGGAGGAGAGAGAAAGTCCTACAAGTGGCAAGTTCGCCTTGAAGGAACTAACAAAATACTAAGATTCAACAATAAAAGGGAAGAGAAATAGAGGGTGAAATCCAAAGGAAGCAGAAAGAGGTCCTTCAGCCAGGTTCTGGTGGGCCTTGTAAAAGATCTTTGTCTGGAAATGAAGACCGAAGCGGGGGGAGCAGTCCCTGAAAGACTGTAAAATCAGGAGTGATCCACTTTCGTTTGCCTCTTGCAAACATGATCCTGGATTCAGCCTGAAAAGTGAATCGCAGAGGACCAGGCAGGCACAAGCCCTCTGGTCAGAAGCCTGTATCAGGGCCTCTGATATACATGGAGATGATGTGATGACAGGCGGAGCCACAGACATCAAAATGAGGGGTACGTGGTCGGACCTGTGATGATTCTAAGGAGGGAGACAGCAGGAACTCATCAAGAAAGACGCTAGATGCCTGGCCTCCCACTGCTGGACCAATGTTTATGAAAACACCAGAAAGTGGCAAAGGGTTGGATTTAGAGGAGGCAGGTAAAGACTGACTCTGAAGATTCTGGCTGCGGAAGGATCCCTTCCACGTCCCAGTGCACCTGGCTGGTAGGTGGGTGGAAATCAGGCCTGGACTTAGAAAGAGAGGTCTGGACTGTAGGCAGAGGTGGAAAAGAGATATTAAACAACAGCAAGACTTCATGGTTGGGGAGATGGAGGAGAAAAAGAAAGACGCTTGAAACTATTCTGCAGTTATTCTACAGGACGAGATTGGTGGTGATGCTGTCAGAACCCAGGGTTGAGCAGAGATAGAATATTTGAAAAATGCTGGGAATTGGACCCTGCTTAGAGACAGGGGAGAAGCCAGCTGAGCTACTGTAAGAGACGGTGAATGGGTGTGACGGGTGGTCCAGGCCTCGGGAGGCGTTTCGAGACATCGTTACAGAGACTGCTGTGACATTTCTACAACTGAGAGATTGTGTCCCAAGCGCCTGAATACTGCCTGCATTTCTCAGCCTGCTTATACTTAAATGGATGATTGATCACGTGACTAAATTCTAATAAAAGAAACAAATGTGCTGATATATCCAGGGACATTCCATTTTCTGGGAAGAAGACATACCCATTCCTTCCTCCTTCATCGTACTGCTAAGACACACAAGAGATACTCTAGTACCCAGGAGGATGAGAGCTAAACTCAACAGACTGCACAGAAATTATCTGGGTCCCTGACAGTTTTATGAAACTAATGTACGTTTCTGAGGCTGCTTACTTTCGGACTTCTTTGTAAAGTGAGTGAAATAAACGCAGTGAGGCTACCCCTGTTTGGAGGTGGTCTGTTCTGTACACTTCTAATTCTATCCAGGACAGTAACCAAGTGGTCTACCACATCCCATGCACTGCTTTCTCCTTGTCTTAGGTCACACCGATTTGCAGACAGGGAATATCCTCCCCCTGCCAGTATTTACTTAAATCCTGCCCGTCCTTTGAAGGACAGATCAAATTCTACCTCCTACTAGAGATTTCCCTTCCACTTCCTCCCCTGGACTCTGGTGCTTTCTGCCTGCCCCCACTCCTCGGGCATCTGACCTCTCTTCAGGCCTCAGAGCCAGGGAGTCAGTCACTCCCCACATGTGGGCCTGACTCCCCAGGGAGGCTCACCACCCCTAAGGGCAAGGTCCACACCTTCCTGGTCCTTTATTTCCACAGCTGGAAAGGCTTTGAGATGAATGAGACCCAAGCAGCCTTTTTCCTTCTATCAGGATCAGGCAGGGGCCATAAATAAATTTAGAAAAAATTAATAAAAAATCAAAACTACTTCTAGTACCAAAAGATACTAGACTAGAGGAAAACTGATACATTTCTTTCACGTGCTATAGTATGGATGTTAAACTGCATCCAAGCACAGCCCCAGGAGGCACTATTTACACAGGAAATAATGCAAAGGCGACCCAGCCCCCAAGGGTGCAAAAGTTTTTTTTATTCCAAAGGGAAAAATAAACTAATCTCATCTGGAGACAGACGTGCAGCTGTTAGCTTCAGCCACTCAGGGGGATGAGGCTGGAGGGTTACATCAGGACTGGCATTGGACTCATCCCAGGTAGTAAAGCAAGATCTTTCACAAAACAACACACAAAACCAAGTCATGCCAACCACTTAATACACTGCCACAAATCCTTTGCAGATGAGTAGCAACTTAAAAATCACTTTGGATTGCTATAAAAGTATCTTTCAAGCATTCTAGGAGCAGGGCATCTGATTTGCTACAAATAAAACTCATTTGTAAAGGCAGTCTAGTGTTTTAAAATTTTTTCTATTTTTTTCAACTTATGATTTAAAACTGTGAATCCCAGTGCAAAAGACCAAAGAGATTCCACCTCCCTTCCCGAGGACTCTACACAGAGCTTCTGGCTCAGGCTGGCACAGCAGGAAGATGTCAACAAAGATAATTGCTGTGGGAGGTGGAAACGTCTAATTTACAGTAAGCCTACTACGGGGAAACACACGCAGGTTGTTCGGGTCATGTCCAGATTGCCTCAAAATATCGTTCCTGTGAGAGCCCTGCAGGCAGGTATGGACGGAGGAGATCAGAAGTTCCCAGGTCCTCACTAAAAACAACCAGGCAGGTTTGGAACTCACATAGGACACCAAAACCACTATAAGAGGGCATTAGGAGAAACATTTGGTATAGAAAGATCAAGTTGAGAAATGAAAAGTTTTCTGCTTAAAATAACACTGGTGCCTCTTTGAGATCAGCTTCTAGCGCCAAGTTGCAGCTGTTCACACGTTAGCAAAGCGCAGAAGCCTGGTCAGCCACTGCTGCTGCGCAGTACCGCTCTCCCGCCTCAGCACGGCTTGAGCACTATTTAGCATTTCCTCTGCTGCCTCGTTTCTGCTGAAACTCAGCCTGGCTTTAACACGCCTGCCCAAACGTCCCGCTTCCGGGCCCAACAGTCCAGGACTCCGTGCCAACCACCAGTGGCCACATGCTACTTGGGGACGGCGCCTGCGGACACAGAGATCGGAAATCCTACCCATTTCAGGCTGGGTCACCACCGTGACCGCCAGATGGCAGTAGTAAGTAAGAAGTTCCCTGAGTCTAAGGAACTTCAGACCCTGTAGGGGAAGAACCGGATGCTGTGGCTTTGAGGACTAGCGGCCCTATCATCACATTTGCAGGTAGTCATGGGTATTTCACTTACTTGGTTGCCAACCTACGTTTTAAACTCAGCGTGCAATCTCTACGTTTTAATTCAAGTCTCCCACACTCACAAAATTAAGAGCAGCTCACTTCAAAGGGGCTAGGGTTTTCCCACCTCTCCTTTCCGCCCAAAAGGTGAAGACAAACCTGAACTTTCTATCCATGCCCACCCGCCCCACATAAGTCCCCACAGAAGAAAGTCAACAGTTTCTACTTGTTCCCAGTGCTCTAGGTATATGGCAATCAACGCTTGTAAAACATGCTCAGTGATCTGGTATGGAGTCTACAGGACAGACTTCAGCAAAGGCCCTGAACTACACAAAGCTGCAACCAAGGGCCACTTCGCTGCTGCTTTTCCTGGGCTGGATCTGAATTGCTGTCTCCTCAGGAACCGCGTCCCCAACACAAATATCAGACCTAGTAGGAATTCAAGGAGGCTCTGTAGAGTCCCAGCTCTTGTACTTCCCTCTAAGCTGAAGAGACTCCCTTCGGAAACACAGGCCATGATGAACCAGGCCTCTCGGGCCTTAGCATTTATCGCTGGGGTTCACCTAGCCACCAAACCTCAGGTTCTAGTCACCTCCACCTCTGTGCGTGCAGACACAAGCCTTCCTGCTGAACTTCCTCACTGCGTGTATGAGGAGTGCTCTGGGTGCCTCTCTGACTACTGTCCCCTTCACCTGACCCCAAGTGAGCCTGTTTTCCAGCATCCCGTGGGGAAAGATGCTAATGACAGAGGAGAAATATAATATTCTAGATAAACGACCATGAGGCTCCGTTTAGGAATCTGCAAACAGCTTCATAGCCCCTCCTGTTAGAGAGAAGGTTTCAGAGCTAAATGGTATGAACGAGGTATAAGACCTGGAGAGGTGGTGTTGATACTAGAGCAACCAAAACCACCAGTTATAACCTGGAACAGCCCACTGGTACTGCAGCAGGGAGACAGTGCACTCCAGAGTGAGACACCCACCCTGGGGGATCCGCCGAGGGCTTAGCCCTCATACCATCTTGTATGCTTACCTGTGTACCCGTTCCTTGCCTCCCTAAATGCATCTCACAGAGTGATCAGGAGGAAACTCCAGGGCATTTTTTAGTCAGGGAACATGTAATAAGCCCAGGGACCTCGGCTTCCTCAGTGAGCTAATGGTTCCTTTCCTCTCCCTTCGGATGCACTGCCCTGGTCTCATCCCACTGCACAGCAACAGCCGTCTAGTGGACCTCTTCCAAGAACAAGTGTTTGCAGGACTAGACTGAGAACAAGACACCTGTGGATAAGCTCGGGAAGCCAAAAGCCATCTCACCGTTCACCGATGACAAGGAACAGTGCTGGATGTTCCCAGAGGAAGACGTGCTGCAGTTCTGCCACAAGTCAGTCGAGTGTCCATTGCCCACGATCCATTGCTGGAGAGAATCAGATACCGAGGGTCAGGGAAGGTGGGGGTGGGGAGCAGCAGCTTCACCTGCCTGGCTGGCCCAGGCCTCCCCTGGCCTTCCCCGGACACTGGTAAAGTGCAGTCATGACCCAGAACAGAAGAGATGGAAATCTGGCACATACAGAGGTGACAGCCAGCATTTCTGTGAGTGAAAAGCACTTCATAAATGGAAAATTACCACACACACAAACACACATGTGCGCGCGCACACAGTGTTATGCGCAGGGGCATGAAGCAAGGCAAAAGAGCTGTGGGCTCGCACCAGAGCAAGCCCACTCAGTTACATTTCTCCTCCGCTCCTGGGGCTCAGTCCCTAAACAGCTCTCCAAAGCCACTTCCTTACTTGTAATTCCTATTCATCTGACAAGATTAACACCAGGCACTGGTAAGGTCTTGGGAAGATCCTCATAAATGATAAAGCAACTCACAAATTTGTAAAAGAATAATCTTTCAAACTAGAAAATCATGCTCACAACTTGTGTTACTCTAAGGCCTCGAGGCCACGGGCACCGAACCGCCCGAGTTGGGTTTCACGTTCACAGTGTAGGAAAATCATTTAAAACTTCGGTCTGTAGTTTTGTGATCTATTCACTTCAGTGGAGATTTGACTAACAAGGTCCTGTGGTCACAGTCTAGAGCAAACCTGCGACCTGCAAGTTTTTCTAATTTCAAATCCTAAAGTGTTCTACAAATTGAGCCAGCCCTATTAGCCATGGTTTGGGGGAGAAAACAAATCTTCATAAATTCTCCAGTTCTTCAAGGAGGCCGCATGAAGAAAAAAATAAATAAATAAAGCTAAACGATCTTATCAAAATGACGGCTGAACCTTTCCTTAGACGGGCCTTGAAATTACACGGTTTAAACAGGGGCCTTTACAGCTAACTTGTTCCAGCGCTGGCCTGCGTCCGAGCCCCAGTCAGCCCTGGTGTTTGTTCTCCACACAACCAAAAAGAGGCTGATTTCCAGACGCTCGAAAATCCACCCGAGGGCACCGGAGACCAGAGCCTGGGGCGCAGGCTGGGCGCGGAGGAGAGGCCACCGCCGCCACCCGCCGCTCGCCACCCGCGCCAGCCCCCGGCCCCGCCCGCACTCACACTGACGATCGTGGAGACGAACAGCAACACCAGCACCGCGACGTGGAGGACGATGATTCCCAGTAGCAGGACGAGCATTGTGGCGGCGGCGAGGGGCGCTCAGCGGAGTCCTGCCTGCTCAGAGAAAGAGCCCCGGCGGGGTGTGAGCGGACGCGCGGCCGAGAGGGAGGAGGCCCAGCGCCCCCCAACGCCCCGCCTGGCACTGCGGGCTGCGCCGCCCGCCCGCCCACGCCCCGAGCGCGCCCCGAGGCTGCCCGGAGAGGGCGACAGACAGTCGCATCCACGCCCGGCAACCAGCCCCGCCCGCCGCAGACGGAACGTCCTAGGCGTTATGAACAAAACGGGCGGTGTGTCCGTCTAAATCACCCGAGAGGAGTTTCCAGGTGACGGAGGGGGCACCCCACGGGGCGGCTGGGCACCCGCCCGGGACAGCCTGACTCTCCTGGACCCGGGATCAGACAGCGGGTTCCCTTGCAGCGGAGAGAAGTTGGCGCCCGGACTTCTGCCAGGAGCTGGGGGTCACCAGCGGCCTCCGCGCAGGAGGAGCTGCCCGAGGCCGCTTTCCCAAGCCCCAGAGTGCGCCGCACTCCGTTAGTCCAGCTCCAAGGCCCGCCCCGCTCGGAGCACTTCCCACCTCTTCAGCCCAGGGCCCCCGCCCGGCCTTGGCCCGGCCCGGTCTGCGCGCTCGCGCTCAGAGAGATGGCGCAGAGCCGGGAGTGTGGCAAGGAGAAAGAACCGCCCGGGAGGGCGGCCCGAACTCCGCGCTCCCCACCCTGCGCTTTCCAGGGCAGCCCGCCGCTCCGGGCCTGGGGCGTCCGCACCCCCTCCCCGGGGGCCCCACGTGCGTCCGCTAGCGGGGTCAGTGTGCGCCCCGAGGTCACCGAGGCCGAACCGCGAGCCGACCTAGCCTCGGAACTAGGCTAGAGCGCCCGCACACGGCTCAGGGGCCTGGTCCCCACATATCTGGCGGGAGTAGAGGATACAGTGCGGACTAGGAGACCGGGAGAGTCCCGGCCCATCACAGCCGGCAGTCCATCTTCCACTCCACGCCATGAACCCTCCTATCCCCTCACTTTACAGATTCGGGGTACCTGACAGCTTGGGATGACCTGGGGATAGGTACCATTTGGGGGAGACTACCTGCGTCCGTGAGGACTAGTTAAGGCAGAGGCTTAGGCGGAGGAAAAGGTTCGATTCGTTTTAAGTAGCCAATTCAGAAGCCTCTGTGTGTTTCCATGAGCAACACATTGAAAAGGACCCTGGAACGTACAGAAAAGAAATAAACTAAGTCCTCTATTTTCTTCCAGAGGACTGAAACTAAATCTGACAGCTCCTAATGCGTGTGGCTGGGATCGCAGTGATCCAGGTCTCCAGACGTCTGTGACCAGCGCGTCCCAGAGCCGACGCCTCCGACCGAGGCTCACAGGGCCGCCCCTGTCTTAATGTCCAGAGTTGTACAACTATCAGGCATCACCCTACCCTTGTCCTGCTGCAGACAAACCGCACTTGTCACTTCGTAGATCCCTCGGGGAGGGAAGAAAGAGGAAGCGAGACTGGTGAGGGTCTCGAGCTCAGAAGACCCGGGCCGAGCCAGAGCCCGCGCTAGTGCCCAGCTCCCCGCGCGCCACCGACGGTGATGCCCACGCGGCTCCCCAGCTCCCGGCACAGTTACTTACAGCCCGAAGGAAGAGCTGCTGTGGATCAAGTCGGCCTGAGGCACGAGCTCCGGTGTGTTGCGGGTGGCCGGAGTCCCCACAGACAGCGGAGCTGCGGGGCTGCGCGCGGAGAGGGGGCAGTGGGAGGCTCCCGGCGTCCCCTTTAACGGGAACAACGCCCTGTTTGCGTCGCTGCCTTGGGTGTGTCCCGGGTCAGCGTGTGCGGGAGGCGGGACTCCGGGGAGGGGCCGGAGGGAGGGCGGCGGGAGACAGTTACTTAGCTTCCAGTGCCTTGGGGAAAAGCCGATCTCTGCAAAACGACGGAGTTTCTGACCTCCCACCTCCCCCGGCTGCGCTGCGCTGAGCTCACGTAGAAGTGTTTAACTGGCCCTTCGGCCCCTCATCCCATTTGGGGAAAACTTGTGTGGCGTTGCCACCTGGGGACCCTGCGCTGGGCTTTAGACGGTTAGCAATGTCTATGAGCCCTGCAGACAGACGAGAATCCGATCCCCAATCCGGGTAAGAGGAGGTACAGAGTGGCCTGCAGTCGAGGCTCCCCCTAGCCCAGGCGAACCAGACGACAAGACCGCCTGCAGCAGTCTGGATTGGCTGCCAGCCTTGGCCAGGATCCTGGCCACGGAGCAGGGAGTGAGGAAGTGACCATTTGAGGTGGGGGAGAAGCAGCCAGGGAAATCAGCTGATTCACACCGCAGACCCGTGCTCCCCACACTGTTTCACAAGACCGAGGTCTTCCCGGCCCCACACAGGTGCTCCCTGGACTCACTGGAAGCACCGAAGACGAGTCCGAAATTGGATGTTAAATGCATAATGCAGCCCTTCACACATAAACACACACACACACACACACACACACACACACACACACGTACTGCGTCCCAAAACCTTATCACTATATGTGACTCAAAGAATTCCTTATTATTTTACTATTCAAAAATGACTGCTCTTTTGACTAATTGTATAATCTTTAAGTAAAAATAAATCTGAAACATCCTTCCAAGAATGGGCTTTTATAAAGAATATTCGTCAGTTTTTCTCTCAATGCTCTTGTGTTTACCTGTTGGTGTGGGGCAGTGGTTCCGAGCTCAGGCAAACCTGATTATCTGGCTTTTTCCTCTGGGAAGCTGGGCGATTTCTCAAGTCTGCTGAGGTTGGGGCTTCTGATCTATAGAGAGGGCCTGTACTGTGTCAGAGGGTCGTAGTGATAATTAAAGGAGACACATGCACGAACAGGTTGGATCTTGTCTAGAGTCAAATAAGAGGCCAGTCTCAAATTCCGAAGACTGTTATTATAATGTCGCATCTACCTTCTACATCCACCCCTTAAAGGCAGGCTTCATTACCTTCCCGCTAAAATGACTTATAATGTCCAGAGTTGTACAATTATCTGAGAGACAAGTGAATGATTAAAGAAATGAAAGTATTTTTTATCTACTTTGGGGTCATTTATAGATCAGATTTACTCTAAAATTATTTATTTTGTTTCAAGCTATTCTGACTTTTATTTATGAAATTGAAATTTATGTTGTTACTACCTACCCAACACTGTCCTAAGCTCTTTACAAATATTAGCATATTTCATTCAGGATTTTATCTTTTTTTCAAGTAAATTATTTAATGAAGTATTATTATACATCTATTATTATACATGCTTTACACACAGCTTGATTCTTCCTTTCTCTTGAATCCAATAGGTCAATCAATAACCGCCTAAGTCATAGCCACAGCATGATCTAGTGTCATAAGCCATTAGGCCGGTGAACCCATTGGTTCCTTGCTGCTTCTTGTTTTCTGACTGGTCCCCAGCAGGAAGGAGGAAATCCCTTCAGGATGGGTGCCCATCATCCTGGGCCACTCCCCTGGCCCACTGCTGCACCCAGTGATGGAAGGGTCGTCCTAACCTGCTGACCTCGATCACTTGCCAGCTGTGTGTACACAACTGTTTTCCATCTCGAGCCTATCATGCCTTCTTCCCTTCCAATCTGGATGTCTGAGGGCTTTTAGATGCTCTTAAATGACTCTCTTGCCTCCCAAGCCAAAGTCTATATCCAGCTCTTAAACAAGGATGTAAAAACCCCTCTGATTCCTGGTCAGTTCAACACAAATGCACTGTCTCCATTGCAATCTTTTCCTCCTGCGGTTTTGCAGGAGGTGGGGAATTGGGTTGCTCTCTGCACACACCACACCCAGAGGCAAATTTGCCAATAAAACTCACCAGGCCAAACAGCGTGATTCCTTCTTCCACACAGATATCTTTGAAGTCAAATGCAGGGGATGGCAAGGCCAGGCCCTTCCCACAGGGAAGCCAGAGATCTTAAACTGAGAGACTAAGCCTCGCTGCCTCCAACCAGGCTGCCCTAGATGCTTCCTGGTAGTGCTCCCTGTAACTGAAGCCAGACCAGGCTTCTTTCCAGTTTATTCAGGGGCTGGTCCAATGCTCAGATATGTCATGGTGGCCTGAGAGGTTCTCAGCCTCTACTATTTAAAGAGACAGTGTCCCTCTTTGTGTAGCTTCTGGAATACAGTGATCCCAAGAGACCCCCCAACCCCAGGAAATGGAAGGCCTGGAATTAACCCAGGGAAGAGCTTTGAGTGTGTCTGAAACCCTCAAGGCTAAGGCTGTTCTCCCTGGAAGTCCACCTGGTATATTAGCAGAAAAGTCCAGCTGACTCTCAGCATGTTTTCCTCAACTCTCAGTGAGTTCCACAGGGATGAAGTCTATGGCATGAAGGGTCTCTGCATGTGATGTTGTTCATGTGCAGATGTGTTTCATTTTAAGTCTGCAGCATCTTCAAACGAGGCTCCCACATTGCATATATCATCTCTCAGAGCATCACCCTCGAGAACCAAATGTCTCAAAGTCATCAAAGAAAGTCCACTTTTTCCTGACCCTAAGTATCGAAAAATCTCTGCCACAGCCCTGTCTTCCTCAGCTCCATCCCAGTGTACAGTACTGGCAGCACACTAGCAGTGTACTAGAGTAAAACAGAGAAATAAGTCTCTCAGCTCTGTCTTTATAAACACTCCTCAAGGTCACTGTAAAATATCAACCTTCACAAGACAAGTAAACAAACTTCTACCAGAAATGTTCCAATCTGTCCAGCAGGAGAGGTAGGAAGAGCAGTTGTAAAGTAATAGAGGCAAATGAACATATGTTGGTTTCTGGTTCTTTGCAGCCTGTACTTACTCCTTCAATCTCTCAAAAACAGTCCCCATCCTAGCAACTGCTCCTAGGTGGATACTTGAAGACGAAGTATGTGATTTCACTGGAAGAGCTTTCTGCAATTCCGGTGATTTCCCCATCTCTTATATCAGGGGTCCCAATCTAGAGTGACCCTTAGAGTTTGGGGAGATCCATATCCACCGCAGAAACTTCACTTGTTGCTGCTCCCCTCCTTCAAGGGTGCCTCTCAGTGGTCCTCTCCAACTTTCCTGCTTGCAGCCAGCATCTGTCCAATCCGCTGAAAGTTTCCCCTTTCTCCACTTGCATAAACCACTTTTATTTTTCCCAGCAGTGATCTCAGTCCTGGCTGCTCATCGGAACAGTCATTTGCCAACAACTTGACCTTGGTCTATGCACTGAGATGCTGATGCTGGTGTTTGGGGAAGGGGCTCAGGTCAGGCTCATTCATAACATTCGCTTTGCCCAGGATGCTTTGCCCAGTGCAGCCAGGTTGTCTGGAGTTAATACATCTGTGCTTTCCTTCCCCTCTCTTCAGTAGTGGAACCCAAATTGAGCAGGAGCAAGTTACACATCATGATGCAACGTGTAGTTTCTCACTGCCAGATGAAGCAGGGAAGTGTGATACAGAAGGGAGAGATGGCCTCTCCCCCAGGCTCCCTCTGACGTGGCTCAAAGCACAAGTGTGGACTCTCTGACTTCTCCAAATAGCCCCTTCATGGCACCTCGAGATTTAAATTCCAGAGATTTCTGGACAGAAGATGCTGTCCCAAGGCATTAAATATAGACACAGTTGAGGAGATCGTTTCTTTTCCAAATTGATTGTATTGGTACATTTTATACATACATTATGACCACATTGCACATTGGGAATTTGTACCCATACATGACACATCTTGATTCTCATTTTTCCCTATTCCCCTGCCCTCCCTACTATTCCCACCCCCTAAATACATAAGTTTGGTTTCCTTTTTTACCATCAAATTTTTTCTTTCCCTTCTTTACTTTCCCCTACTCTCCCTTTCCCTTTTTCATCTAAACATTCTCTTCCTTTTTAATACTACCTATCATACATTTTGGCATTCATTTACACCTTCAGTTTTTCATAGTAGAGAAAAAACACATAATTACACATTTGTGTCCTATTTATTTCACTTATGAGTATGTCCTCAAGGTACATCCATGTTGAGTAAAATGACTCAAATTTATCATTCTTTATGGCTGAGTAATACTCCATTTTATTTTTTTTAAAAAATATATTCTTTATCCAGTCCTCCATTGATAGGCATCTGGGATATTTCCAAGATTTAGCTATTACAAACTGTGCTGCTATAAACATGGGTGCACTTATGTCACTGTGGCATGATTCTTTTAATTCTTTCATGTGTATACCTCGCAGGGAAATAGCAGGGTCAAATGGAACCAGTAATCTTAGATTTCTGAGAAATCTCTAGCCTGATGAGATGTAGAAGAAAACAACACTGAGATTGCATCTCATTCCACAAAGAATGGCTGATATCATAAAATTAACCAAGAACAAATGCTGACAGGGCTATGGGGAGAAAGGAGCCCTTCTTCACTGTTGGTTGGGATGTAGACAGGTGCAACCACTGTGGAGATAAGTGAGGAGATCATTTCTGATCAAAGAGCTAAGAATTCAAAGGAGAAGGATGGAGCAGGATGAGGTGTGAATCTCGCTTCTGACCCGAAAGGCTCAATCTGATTATCCAGCCGGCTCTCCCTCCATGAGTTTCTCTCATTAGGACCCATTTTTCTCACCTTCCATCTCCATTTGTCCCTTTCATTTCCAGGAGTGAAGCCCTAGGGGATGTTCTGGCTGGTGGCAGCGGAACTAGTTCCAACTGCAGAATGAGTTCCACCAGCCCTGCCCACCAGGTACCAACACAGTTGGCCACCTCAATCTAGGCCGGGCCAGACTCTGTGCCCCCCCCACTGAGGGAACAAAGGAAAGTGCCTTTCTGGCTCTCTTTCACCTGAAGTAGACCCCCCAACAGTCAGATGGAACCTTTAACCAAAGTGTATGTTGACCAAGGAGTCTTTATGGCCATGGACAATACTGCCCTGGGACACTTGCTGTAATAACCACAGAATAGTCACCCAATTACATGTATCATCATTATTATTTCATTATCATTTCCCTTTTTTATGTAGGGAAAATAAGAATTATGAAGTTTCCCTGAGGAAACATAGTTAAATCACAGCAGGTTGGTTAATTCCAACACCTGAAGGTTTCTGTTGTACCATTCACCATCAGCTTGATGGTACCAAATCATTCTACAAGTTGTTAAGTAATGATATACCATATATACTTGGTGCCTACAAAAAGACAGACATTCTCCTGATCACTTTATATCAATCAGATAATTCAGTCCTTACAACAAGGGTGTAATATGCCCTCCTAGCAAATTCTTTTATGAAATGAAGAAACTGAGGCACAGCAAAACATCCAGTGGCTTTCTCAAGATCTGGTGCTCCAGAGCTCACACTCAGTGTCTTATGCTATATGTGTCCTACCTTGTTCCTCCTGTGTCCAACATATTCCAGTAAACTTTTTCATTGTGCTTCCACAGATGCTGTAATTTCCTTATCTCATGAAAGATGTTGTATTCATATTTCTTTTTCTGTCAAAAGGCAAGAAAATGTCCTGGCTGCCATGAGGACAACCACGTCACACATATGGGCACAGCACCAGCCACAAGGCAAAACCTTGCTCATTGGTGGTGGTTGGTTTATAAGACTATCATTGTTGTTCATGAGGAATGGAACAAAGCAGACTCTGGAGAAGGAGGAAGTCCTTTCTGTACTTTACAGCTAATGAAATGCTGTTGCATCTTGTATCTCATGTAAATAGGAAGCATGACAGACACTTTCTACATGAAGAAATGAGGCTTAAAGAATCAACAGTGTTTTCTCTAGAGACTAGCTCACAAAGGTCAGGGATGAGACCTGAAACTACTCCTGATTCCTTGACCTCGGAGGTTTCCATTCTGCAGACTCCTCAAACAGCAACTATTGGCAAGTGTGAACTCGGCATTTGTCCAGGTGGTGAAGTGGTTATTGAAGCATTTATCTCACCAGGGGCTCCCTCAATATCTGGACAGTGTTTATGCTAGAGATGAAGCCTTTCCTGTCTCACTGGAGCCAGCTGTGTGGGAGTTCTTGGCCAGGCCTAGAAGCAGCTGTCTGAAAGAGTCCTCCGAACTCAGGTTACTGCTTCATCTGGACTCAGCTAGACTGTTTTGACCTTGGGTGAGAGCAAGAAAAAAGGAGAGAAAGGTAGAAACCAAGAGATGATGTGGGGAAGGAGAGAGGAAGAAAAGAAGGGATGGAAAGAAGGAAGAGGCACAGAGGCAGAAAGAAAAGAATAGAAGCAACTTGTTGACTTCCTTGACAAGGAAAATACACAAGACAAGTTTGAACATATGTTCATGGCCCAGTCCCTGGAAGATGGATTCTGTAAACAAAGACACTGGTTAAAGCAGCCTCAAGACATGTTCAAGTTGACACGGGGCCATTCCTTAAATGACATCCTTAATTTCACATCCTTATCTTTGGATAAATTGCCTCTTTAGCTCCTTCACCTGTGGGAGAGAGAAAGTACACAATAATTATGTGGAACAGTGAAAAAGTGCAAAATACAAGGGATTCTTTGTTCCTAGAAACAGTGTTGCTTAGGGAAGCCAGATTCCAGAAATGCAAGTGGAGAGGGAGAAAATAGCCTTTTCTCTGACATCTCATGAGCTAGCACAGGATTCAGGAGTAATTTAAGTCAGGGAGGGTCAGAACTGGATTTCTACTTGGGATTGCTAACTAAAACTTTTCTAAGACTCTGACTCCTAAGAAGCAGGTTTCTGCTCCATTAGAGGTGGGAAAACTAACTGATCTTGCTGCATGGAAATGGTTGAAAGAGAAGAAATATGAGTGGAAGGTCTTGGCATTTGCAGACCAGGGGTAGACCTGCTGAGAAAGGCAGCCCGATCTTAATGTGCAAAGTTGTCCTTCTTGAGGGATCTGGATCTGGGCGGGAAAGGCTGCTGCACCCCAGGGGAATACATGGTTCAAGGATTCCAACAAGTGGGACATTTGTCTCTAGGAAGAAGAGCAAAGTGTTCACAAACAGTCCCGATGGGGATATGGAAGGAGGGCCCCATCATTGTCCCCATGAAGTGTCATGCTGGGTGAGCCTCTGAGCTTGAGGAATAATAGTCGCACTTAGAATGAACTCGAGACAGATGTTTTCTTCATCACCAAGTCCCTGAACCACCTCTCAAGTGTGAAACCTCAGCTCCATCAGAGAAGGCCTCAGGCAAAGGGCAAATACTTTCAAGAACTTCAAAGGGAAACTGGGCAATGCTTCAAGCATGTTTCCTCTCCATTGTTCAAACCTAGGAAATATGTGATTCGGAGGGTTTTGGTGGTGTGTTTAGGCCTCATGTGGCAATTATTTTAAAATTGGGGCTCAGAAATTGAAGTTTTAGAGCTTTATCTTAAAATAATCTTGAATATGCAAAAACTTTATCACCACAGATATTTTTGTGAGCACTTTTTATAATGTATAAAGATATATACATCTTAAATCTCAAACCATAAGAGAACAACTAGGTAAATTTTGTTACCCTTTCCATGAGATGAAATATGTGTTATTCTTTAAAATAATGTCAATATCTAATAAAATGAATCCTGATGCATGCACAAAATGATACCTATCACTAGCCAAGCACTATGATAAACCTCATGTGCAAGGCCCTCAATAGTCTGTCCAATGTACAGTCAGTCTTCAGTGCCACCACAGCAGAATGAAGGAGACTCTGCTCTCAAAGACTGAAAATCTGGGAGTAAGCAGTGCAGGAGAATGGCTTAGCACTGTGTATTACAGTCTAGATTTTTAGTCCCCAAAGGTGCATGTGCTGGACACCGAAGCTTGCTTGCTAGGCTAGGACAGTATTGGGAGGCCTAGTAGAACCTTTTAGAGATGAGGTTAAGTGGAGGCTAGACCACGAGGGTTGTCCTCCAGAAGGGAACATTAGAATTCCAACTCCTTCCACTCTTTTTTTTTTTTTGCTTTATGACTACCATGAAGTGAGCACCATTTCTCCCCCATGTGCTCCCGCCATGATCCTCTTCTTCACCACAGGCACAGAAGCAAGAGAATCATCCCACCATGCATGAAAATTGCTCCAACCAGGAGCCTAAAAAAGCCTGCCCTCTTTATGAGTTATAAGAACAGATCTTTTGTCAGAATAATGGAAAGACAACTAACTCATTGTGTTTCTAAGTTCTAATATAAAGTGAGGAAAACAATTCCACACTGAGTTGACTATGTAACAGGGCTCTTCCCATCCTTAGGCATCCGTCATTAATGAATCTGTGACTCTCAGTCTTAGAGGAAACAGAGAGCCATGGGCCAGGCATTGCTTCATCTTTTACACCATCTCCAAAAGAAGCTTCACTTCCACGCACAGAGGAGGAATGACTTAACGGGCATTTCTTAATGTTGATGGTAAATTACAAGCATTTATATGAATGTGGGTTTTGATAACTTCACCATATACTTTCTATTTTTGTATTTTTTCACTGTATACTTTTAAAAATACATCAGGACACTCTAAATAAAGGAAGTGGACTGCATCATTCTTTTGAGAGATACTGAAGTGCCAGAAGATTATTGGATAAGTGTGTGATTTTGAACATATGAATTTGCATAATTCAAAGCACAATCCTGGTAGGACCTATGATTCTGTTGAATAAAAGTACACTGAAAATTGTAATCAATTTAAGTATAGTGGGAAAGCTCGGGGTAATTCCCTATGGTCTGTCAGGCATTACCATACTTTCTTCTTTCTCACAATCAATCTTTCCTTTGTTTCTCTCTCTTTCTCTCTCTCTCTATATATATTTCCTTTCTCCATCTTTCTTCTCCTTTCTCTCACTCATTTCCCCATCTTCACATAGTGCCCCAATAGTGAATGAAAAAACAATAGCATCATTGATATATAAGTTTTATCTATGAGTTCTTCAATTATTGGAAGACCTCAAGACCTTTTCTAGTTTCCTACCTTAAAAAGATATTATTTTATGAATGATACCCAGAGCACAGTATACATGACATTCTCTCAGGTTTCACTCCTTCATAATCTTGGATCACTTTAGCATATAACTATGTCTTGTGACTCTATAGGAAGAGACTGGATTATAAAAGCATTTCCTCAGCTTATGTAGCCATGGGATATTTGTTCCCAGGTTATTTCCAAGACTTGAGTTCCAATAAACCCACCATTGAAAATATGGCCCATGCAACACTCTCCAGCATTAGCAGGCTAGTCTTCATCAGTGGAGGAGATGAACTATCAACTTCATCTATCAAAGACAGATGAAGGCAAGAGGCACTGGCTAAAGACTCTGGGCTTCTTAACATTCTCCAGACAGGGAGCAGAAAACATCAGTAATGGCCAACATCAAAGAGAAAAATCCCAAAGAGATTTGTTGCCAGAATCCTAAGTGAGAAATTACAAACAAGATCTGAGGTCAGCCAGGGCTTCAAGACAGACCCACATTGTTCCTCAGTTCTTCATGTTCTCCCTTGTCTGTGATTGCTTTCTTTTCAGGCAGAAATACAGTATTTCAGCTCAAAGAGAAACCTTTTCATGGACTTTGGGGAGAGTTCCTCAGAATCCAGTCAAAATGATGTGATGAGCCAAAGATGGCTTTTGTGTTTTGGGTTGTTTATGTCTTTACTGAATGCTGAGATTTGTTAGATCAAAGGCCCAGTAGTATAACATTCAAGTTTTTATACACTTTAGAAGTATCTCCAATAGAGTTTTAGCCACATATGACTTACTTGTTCTATATATCTCGTGATGTCTCAACCCACAGTTTCTACCCAGGAATGTGATAGGATCTTGTGACTGTAAGTTTTCAAGCTACAACAGTTCTCCAGAGACCTTTTGCCCAGAGAAACACAGAGCCACATTAATACCACCTCAGTGCATAAGCCCCTACTACGACATTCCCATCTAGTGTCCCTGGAGGCCCTCATGCTAAGCAAGTTATTCTCCCTCATATGACCATGTAAAGCACCAGCCAATCTTATTCTGTCCTACTGACTCTTGTCATATCTTTTTCTTCCCTTGATTGAACCTTTACATATAAACAAGAAGAAAGGGGACCCAGAGGAATACTGGGGCCGGGACACAGATGAACAGGAAATTCTCCAGAGGAACAAAACCTCCCTGGTGGTAGTATCTGACAGGCCATCCCACCTTCTTCAAATAATACAGCTTGAAGGTTTCTTCCACAGAACATGGATGACAGTGGTTGACCTGGAGTGCCAGTGGGAAGGCTTTCTGAGTGGCACTGGGAAGGCCTTCTGAAAAAAGGACTTCAGCAAGCTGAGGCAGAAGATGTGTGATAAAGCTGAATACACGGGCTACTCAGCTGTGGCGATGTGGTAGACAAACCTGTGCAAGACTAGTGTTAGTCCGCAAGAGTGCTACAAACAGTGTATCACCCATGTCTTCCCAGCCCCCAAGACTAAAGGAGCCACTTTTTGTTCTACAATTTCAGCATCTGATGTCCAACCTGTTCTCGTTCTATGGATGTTAGAAATGAAAACCTGAGTAGAGGCAAGCAGAACTGGTCTGTCTCGTCTTAGCAACCTCAAACTGCAGTATCAATTCTCTCGCTCCACCACAGAGTTCCTTTCACTAAGGTCACTGGACTTTGCTGACTTCTTCTATGATGAAAGAGTCAACAGAAGATGATTAAGTGTCTCTGGTATCCCAAGCCATCCACAGTCAGAAATACATTGGGGGAGAAGTATATTTTGAACATCTTAACCTCAACTATGTGAGAAGAAGAAAAGATGAGGTGTTTTGTTTTGTTTACAATAGTTTTACTTTGATGAATATTTACTGAGAGCCAATGTTGGTCAGGAGCAAACAATATCACTTGGCTTTTTAATCCTTTTTACAGTATAAAAATAGCCACAAATGTTTGCTAGCACAATATACGTGACCTCCATCAGAACTGAAATTTTTTCCTCCATTCCCTGAATCTAGATATTGCCATGGTATGGCTAAAGGGACTTTAACAGTGTGGCAAAAGAAGAGGTAAAAGTACTTCTCCAATGGGCCTTGATCTCTTCTAATGGTGATCCTTCCATTATTATCTAAACAAGTTCACTCAAACTGCTAGATATTGAGAGGTAATATTCAAAAAGATCCCAGCCACCCAACCATCCTACCTAAGGTCCCTGGTTTTGATGAGTAGACATGACAAAGAAACCCTGCCACCTCTTAGAATGGTGAAATCCAGCAATTAGCTATTTTAAGCAATCCATTTGGGATTGGTTTGTTACACAGTACAGGGTGGCTGATGCATTCACAAGCATAAACCCTGGGTTAGATCCCAGCCACGCTATATCTAGAAACAGGGCTCTCTGCCCTCAAGGGTGAAAACAATATTCCATGCAGGAGAAAATTGACTTCACTTGCTCCTTGGTCTCTGGGGCATAGAAAAATTGAGTTTACCAGTTGGTTCATCTTTTATCTCCAAAAGAGGAGAGTGGTGAGGCCATTAAAGTTGCCAAGATTCCTGAGGTTTTGTGGGAATCACTTGACTCGGTGGAGACTCAAGTATTTTCTGGGAATCTTGTGGTTCTGTGAAGAATCTTACAAACCTGGAAAGGGTCCTGTGGATTTGTGGAATGCTCTGAGGTCCAGTTTGAAGAAACTTCCCAGCTAACTGTGGTGAGGGAGGGAGTATGTTTGCCTTCCTTTATTTACTACTCATCGCAGTTATATATGATCCACAGGACAGGGAGACAGATGTGCCAACTGACTGTGTGCTTGTTTGGCTTGGGAACATCAGATTACTATGAAAGTAGTTCAGTTCTTGCTCTCTGTGTCAGCACTTATTTTACAGAGAAGCCATAATAGTCCGTGAACCGGTTCTGGTGTGCTGTGCAACCTACACTTGGAGCAGCTCTGCTTTAGAGTAACCTGAGACTAGTTCTGCAAGGGCTCAGCCGCAGACCTGGAACCATGAGCTTCGTCTAGGGTACAAGCTGGACTAAAATGATTTTCCCTGAGCTCTGAACCCAGTGTCATCTCCTCAATCCCCAGAGCAAGGTCAATGAGAAATCAAATACAGGAAGACTTTTATGAAGAACAGAAACCTTACTTAGTGAAAGCACTGGACAATAACAGCAACTACTCTTGGCATTTAGGACCTCCTTGGATATCAGAAGCAGCCAGAATAGGATCCTTGTTCCGTAACCACCTGCTAGCTACAGTGTAAATGGTGGCATTGAGTGGAGCACAACTTATTCCCTAAAATCTGCTTTAGAGGCTCTGGGACAAGGTCAGCTCAAGGGACTGCAGGGAGACCTTCTCCATCCTTTCTTGTTTTCTATGTGGCCACCCAATCTATTACCAAGACATCTTTGCACAAAGAGGGCATCATGGAAGATACTAAGTATTTATTGGGTGGGGGAGCCCTGATGTGTTTCTTGACAGACAGGAAAGAATTCTAAAAGAAGAAGATCTACAATTTAAAAAGCAACACAGCAGGACAAAATAAAACCTGTGGCCCCTTTTTTTAAAATAAGCGAAGACAATTCATTTGAGGATGGAGCAGGAGGAAAAGAGAAATGGCAGAAAGCCTCTCTGGAGGGGTAGGGAGAATTGGAAAGTGCTTTGAATGTTACCCAGAGCACTTACCTTTCTGGATTGGTGGAAGCCTACTCCCTGGCATTCCTCTGACACACACCTTCTGTCCACTAGACCTCTGCACTGGCTCCTCTCACTGTCTGGAGTTCTGTGGCCTCCGTCTGGACTCTCCTGCCTTCACTTCCATTTGTCTTTCAGTTCTGTCATGGTATGAGTGTGTCCCCCAAACGTTTATGTGTCTGAAACTCAATTCCCCATTGGAGCAGTGTTGGTTCATGACAGAGGAATCTTCGTGAACAGATGGACACTTTCCTTGAGGAAGTGAGTTCTGGCTTTGGTGAAACTCAGTTAATGCCCACCAGAACAGATTGTTATTAAGCAGTCTGCCTCTCCCATTTTTACCTCCGGTTCCTCTTTTACTCTCCATTGTAAAATGTGGCTCTCACCAGATCTTAGAATTCCCCAACTCTAAAGCCATCAGCCAGACCAAGCCTCTTTTCTTTATAAGTTACCCAGTTTCTAACATTCTGTTATATCAGTAGAAAAGAGACTAAGAGAAAGTCCTAGTTTACTACATTTTAGAAAGTCCTCAAAAGTTCCCTGAAATGACTGGTTGGTAATCTATCTCTTATGTTCCTAGAATGCTCTACGCATTCCCACAAATAGCAAAATCTTTCAGATTAAAATTGCCTATCTTGTGCCTGCTTTTTGCTCTACATCAAGAGAGGTACCATTTCTGAGTCCTTGGCAGTCTTCCTTTCCAATCTGGGATGCAGAAAAATAGCTCTCACAAAGAAAGTGATGAGAAAAAAGATCATCCTGTCACCCATGAGGTAGTGACCCGAGAATACACAATCAGTGCTCACAGGCTATCCACGGAATGGACTTCAGAATGTGCTCCTTGGGTATTCTTAGAGACCTAGAAATTTTCCATGTGGGAGGCAGGGACTCCAGGTGTGTCCACTGACATCAGGTTTAACAAAGCTACCTGGGCCAATGGAATGAGGAATGTCCCATGTGGTGTCCCTGTGTGGTTGTATAAAGAATATTCACCAAACAAACTCTATATTGTGGTAACCTAAGTCTCTGTTACTACTTTCAAAAATCTATAGGTAAGGGATGGGGACTTAGCTCAGTGGTTCTGGCACCTGTCTTGCAAGTGCAAGGACCCGGGTTCGATCCCTAGTAACCATATACCATAATGGGCGTGGAGACTCACACCCAGCAGCAGTCAGTACAACATACCACAGTGCCAGGTGTGGTAGCTCACACCTGTAATCCCAGCACTCGGGAGGCAGAGGCAGGAGGATTGCTGAGATGTGAGTTTGAGGCTGAGCTCAGAGGAAGCCTGAACTACAAAGCAAGACCCTGTCTCAAAAAAAATATATAAAAATAAAAAATAAAATCTACAGGTAATAATTGTTCATGAGATCTGTTTACTGATTGTCTTTTCAAGTTACAAAACTGCCCCCCAAAAGACCATTTATGACTCTTAGCAGGTGATCTATAGATGATTGTACAATAAAAATAATAAATATTAAGTCTGTAGTTCCAAGCAGATGGTAAGTGGTCCAGTGTGTCACACATATGAGTCCTTAACCAAAGTATTCTTACATGGGTTGTGCAATCGAAACTGAAAGACTTGGAATCCTATCATGACACATTGTGTTCTTGGAAACCATACCCGCCTCATCTCACACAAAGGAGGCTATGACTGAGTAGCAGATCTCAAGCTGGTCACTCCCATCGGTCATAGCTAAACCCTGAGAACCAGAAGTGAAGGCAATAAAGAGAACTCAGATATGTAGGTCCCTTTATGATCCCAGTTCTGGCTCACACATCTTTATGATAAGCCCCCTTTTTTCTTCTTGCTTCTGTTTGTACAACCCAAACCTAGATTTACAGCATTCTCTAAATGGCTGGAGAGTGGGTCATTCTTTTGGATTTAGAAAGGTTAAAAAGCCTACTTTATTTTTATCAAAGGATTCCTAGAGGTTGTAGATTAGCAGTTGCAGGGCCAGGCAGGGAGAATGGGGAATCCCGGGGAGCTCACCTGTCCACCTGTCACTCCAGTTTTGGCCATTAACCAGATTATCAAATTAGGGGTAATCTCAAGGGGATTTCACATCCCTTGCTTTGAGCCAGGGCAGTTTTGAGGTATTATCCTCCAGGGTCCTTTGAGAGCTCCGGACAAAGCTAACTTTGCCCTTGCATGGCTACTCCTTCTCAGGCCCACTTGTAGTCTCCTCTGGGCCACTTGCTTATTAAATCACTCCCCCTGAATCTCTGCTCCTGGGGAACTTGATCCAATGTGATTTCTCATACCTTTTCTGAAAGGTAGTAGATAAGGGAAAAGAAAGAAATAAGGAGAAGAGTAGGGAGAAAAGATGAAAAAAGAAAAAATATTTTCACTTTTGATTCCCCTTCCTTAGCTATGACCTCATAACATAGTTGCTCAGAGATTCTGATACATTTATTTCCACCCTGCTGTTTCATGCTATTATTTTGCCTGAAATTCCAGTGATAGTTTGACCTTTACAATTTGCAAAACACTTAATAGACTGAAAGGGTCTCAGAATGGCTGGCAGCTCCACAGGCTGGACTCGGCCTACCAAAGGGCTTGATCTACACAGCATCAGGCCAGTGTGTTTTAAAATTTAATTCACAGTCAATGTTTAAACCTGGAGTCCTGTGGAAATCCCAGAGGTTTCGCTTCTAAAACAAGGAGACTTGACTTAGCACCGCCAAGCCTGTATGACAGAATGGCAATTGTCATATGGAGCTGAATGACCCATGATTAAATATTAGTCAAGATAGAATAAATACTGCTGTGCCAGCAAATTAAATCCCAAACTTGAGCAGCTCAGTCCAATAAAATATCACTTCTCATTCAGTCAAAGTCCAAGGAGTACTGGTGAGAGTTATGCTATGGGCAATGACTGAGAGATCCAAGATTCCTCCTTCTTATGACTCACTAGATCAACAAATAGCACTGAAGGTCACAATATGGAAAAGAAAGGAAAATGTGATAAAGATAATCTGGATCTTAGTCACCTGGTCCAGCATTTTCTTCAGAGTTCACTGACCAAAACTTATCTAATGGATCCAGAAAAGCAGAAAGGAAATAGAAGAAAGTACACATTATCTGTTAAACACTCTCCTCTCTAGCTCATTGTCTTCTCTTTTTTTGAGTTTCTCTGTTACATTCCTGACCCTGATATATACTTCTCATTTATTATCCAGCCCTCTTCACTCATGATATGACTCCGAGTTAAAAGAATCAACGAGGCACTAAGAAATCTCTGGACCCATAGTACCGCGCTTCCTTCTTCAGGACTGGTGATGTCTGAAGCTGTCAGAAGCCTCGGACCTGCCTCCAAAGGAAGAAAAAGTCCTCCCAGCCTTGAGACAAACTTCGAGCCATTGACCCTACATGCTTTTTTGATGAGCAGAGGTAACACTCAGTTTGTTCCCAACACCAGACCTGTGACAAACATTTCTCTGTTTCCACTTCAAAAGACACAAAGCCACATGAAAATAAAAGAAAAAGAACAACATGCTTTTTTATCTTTGCGTATCACTCTGTATCTCCCCCAGGAAAGCAGTGTGTAAAAGGATGACTGAATCCTCAAACTCAGCCACAAACCACACGGAACATAGAAGTAGTGAAAACTTCTCCATGTGGCTGAAATAAACATTGGGGGGTTAGCTAGAAATGAAATTAGCACTTGAAAAGTTTTGTGGAAAAGGATACTAGAAAGACAAACAGCAAGCTTTTAACTATTTCTCACAGTTCTTATTTTGTTAGCTCGAAATTATTGAACTGACCAATGTAAAAATTGGCTCATTTCTGGTTGATTTCTACCTTGATTCCCCATATAAAATTAGACTTCAGACTCCTTTTATCTTCAGGATGATAGAGGAAGCCTATTATAATCAGGTAATATCAGTCAAAAGACAAGAAAGCCATTTTCTATGTTTATCTTCTACAACTGCGAAATCTATACAAGTACCATGCTATAGCAGCACTAGCAGTACAACGTGAAACACATATGTAAACTAGAAACTTCCAAAAGTCACATTAAAGGCAAACAGACATGCCATAGTTTGACTCATGAATGTCTCTCATAGGCCCACATGTTAAAGGCTTGGTCCCCCGTCAGGTGCTAATGAGTAGTGGTAGCACCTTTAAGCATGGCATAGTATGTAGACTTTTTATTTAGGTCATTGTAAGTGTGTCTCCAAAGGGCTCGTGAGACCTGGACCCCTCCTCACTCTGCTTGCTGACTCTGAGCTGGATCAGGATTTTCTGGGCTACACTCTTGTCCAGAGGCCCAAATGCAAGAGGACTAACAAGATGTGGGCCAGAACTTCCAAAATGCTGATTTATGTAAATTCCTTGGGTGTCATTTGATCCTTTCTGATCCACCTTTTAAGATTTGCCAGGCAAACAAAATGATTCTAGATCTGACTGCTCCTGCAGAAAGACCCTTCTGACGATCTACTTGGTGGTGGAATTTTCCATCTGGAATGGTGGAAACAGACATTCCAGGTGTGTGAACACTGACTAATGTTCCCTCTAATCTTTTTGTACATTTATTTCCCTGAGTTTCAAATTGGCCCGGTTTTCTCACAGGTATGTTGATCAGTACTCTACTGAGTCTCTGAGCTTATTTGCCTTATCTATTTATCACCTATCAATTTATCTATTATCTATCTATCTATCTATCTATCTACCTGCCTTAGTCTCCCAGATACCCAGACTCTCTGCTCTTTCTTCTCAACACAGGTAGTCAGGGGGTCCACCTGGGCTCTTCCTTTTGGCATCACAGCCAGAAAGGCAGAGTTTCTGCAGACAGCTGTCCTTGGGTCCATCTCATTTGATTTTCATTGCTCAGAGATCTTTTTTGTTGAGGTACCCAGTATTCTAAAAACTGTCTGTTGTCATTTCTGGTAGGAAGGTTAAATCCTTTCCTTATCACTCCATCCTGCCCCCAAACAGAAGTCCCTTTGCTTTTCTGACTCGTGTTTTCTAAGAAGGCTAGGGTCTTTCTCAACACTGGACCTCAGCCACGGGCTTACTACACGACTCACCTCCCAAGCATCTGTCCACGAGGACTGCCTGTGGGAATCTCCTCCTGACACGTCCTCCCACCACAGCACACTGTGCGTGGAGCAGAGCCTTCCTGTGCACGAGGGACACTTTCTGTGACATTTTCACAGTGCGATCTACTTACTCTGTGTATTCTTTGTCTCAAAATGTTTCTGTCTCCTGGAAAAGCACAAGAGCTCCCTCCGGAGACCTTAATTTCTCCTCATATCTGTCAGGATCAATTCCTGCTGGCTTCTGTCTCAGGGTGGTGCTTTCACAACAGTACTAAGATAGTATCTTACCACAGGAAGGTCACAGTGGTGGCCACCCTAGAGATCCCTCATCTCTGTGACATGAGTGATGGAAGTCGGCTGACCTCAGTTGTTTGCACTTGTCCCTGCTCACAGCCCTGAACTCCACACATTTCATGCTGTGCCTCAGCCGACTAGCTCACACTATGTCTCAGCAAAATGAAATCATGGCATGTCACAGCCCTGGGAGACAGACAGCTGACACCATGAATACAAACTCCGGTTGTTATAAACACAATTAGGATTTATTGGTTTTATTTCTTCACTTATTTCTTTATTGGATTCCTCCCTGTAGGCCATGAGTCCATGCAAGGCTGGGCTTATTTTATCATGTCTACATTTCTATAATGAGTTATATCCCCTGGCATAGAATAAATACTTGCTGAATGAATGAAAAGTTAGTCAGAAAAGCATACAAATCTCCACCGTCCATATGTTACTCGAATGCCTGTTTGGTGGGGACTCTGTATTTCTATTCACCGTATTTTGGCTATTACACATTCCTTTGAGTTGCTTGATAATTCATTCACTAATATCATTTCAAACATTTTAAATTTCCAACCTAATGGTTCATCTAGTGTCTGTTCTATCACTTTGACTTCCAGAATGGACAGCTAATCAAAAACAAAAATGAATGAATGTTAGAACAGTTAGAAACAATGGATCGGAGGAAGTCATTTCTTTTCAGTCACTTCATTTTAAGAAGCACCCTAGTGCCTTTCCTTCTTCGGCTGTCCTAAGAGAGGTGGAGAATCACAGAACAATAACTCAAGTGATCTAGAATGTTCTAAGAGAGAGCACAGAACAGTCGAATCTCCTAGCCCAGTGATGGCGAACCTTTCAGAATTTTCAATAATATAAACAGCCCCCTGCAGCACAGGTGCCGTCAGCTCAGCACCACTGTCCTAATTGGACCCTCAATCACTTTCACCTCACCCAAACCTTCCTAAGGGTTCATGAATATGTATGGCATGTCATACATGTAATTAAATATGAATGAATTCTGGGATAAGCATGCACACTGCGAGCCCCTAGATGACTCAACACCCTGTCAATCACTCCTGTCAATCACACCTAAAGATTGCAGGGAAGCACCTGGACTGAGGCTCATATCCTTTACGTTCTGAAAGCCCAGTATGTCTGGAGGCTGCTGTTCCCACTGTGTGCTGTGTATGTGATCTGTGTGCAGTGCTTTTGCTTTCTGGTCACCCTGGCAACACTTTTCTGTTTGTGCCATACCTTTAGTCAGCATGGACTTGCCCTGGGCACAACTTCCTGTGGCCTCCAATAAATGTATCTCCTTGTCACCGGGAGCACATGTTGCAATTTTTTGCTGGTCGTACATAAAGCCTATAGACAGCTTGCCCATCAGGCCCCAATAATACCATATGATCACAGAATATCTCAACAATGCCTTGTGCAGTGCTAAACACCTCTTGAAAGGACCTTAAAGTCATTATTTTATGATCTTCACTTTAAATGCTTCTTACATTCCCTTTTATGATTTTTAATGTGATCAAACACTGAGCAGTGCATAAAATGACCTACAATTGCTGTTACTTCCATTGAGACACCGAGAAAATGAGGCTCAGACAACAGAAAAACTCCCCAGTTCTTTCAGCAAAGAAGATGGAATCAGACCCACCTCCGTGGGCATCATGTGGTTCCACCAGCTCCCTCTGAAACATGAACATCCTCCCTGACACGCTGTTATATCCGAAGGATCAGCACTTCCTGGTGTGTGGTTACTAGAGCAGTGGATCTAACGCTTATCTTGCCGCCACTGTTGGGAACACGATCAGCATTCTGTGTGACCTATTTGAAGGCCTCTGGTGAAGGGCTGTGCACTATGAACATTTAGTCATGTCCTAAACATCTGAGGGATTGAACCATGTTTATCCAGACCTAGCAACTCCCGCATTCCAAAGTACTTCCCTGAAGCACCCTGGAAGGGTTAGTCTTTTCCAGAGAATGTTCCTATGAAGTTGCTCTGAACACAGAGGGAAGCACGGCTGGACTCTGTATGAGCAGAGGACCAGAGGGAAACTGCCTGTTCTCATTTGTCCCTGCCAAGTCACAGAAATGTGGGAATAGACAGCTTCCGTCCAAATGCCTAAGATACTTCATTTCTCCTACAGTCCTCTCAGCTTGTGCCTGGGGCCACTATGACCACATGGATTCCCTGGATGTCCAGACCAATCAGTTCTGAACAAGCTTGTGGCTGTGATGCCTGGATTCTACTCTCTCTTTCTAACTGTGACCCAGCCACTTGTGACTTTGTGTCCCAACCCTGGTCTCAGCACATGGATCCAAGACACAATGATAGCAGCTGACAGGCGAGGGTCCCCTCTGGAGGCAAGAGACAATGGGAGGATTTGAAGGCACTGACCCATGAGTGGTTAAGATACAAAAGCAAGCTATACTTTTAAAAGCTCAATGACCTAGCTTTACATTAATCTGTATTCTGTTTTGCTGTATCCCAAGCACTGTTTTAATGCTATCACAGAGCCATGCTCTAAAACATCACAGAGAGGGTCATCTTTCAGGCACCCTGCATTGGTTTGCTAGGGCTGCTGTACTAAAGCACCTCAGACTGGGAGGCTCAAGCAATGGGCATTTGGATTTTCATACTTCTCAGATCTGGAGCCCAAAATGAAGATGTTAGTGGGCTGGTTTCTTCTGACTTTCCCTGTTTTTATGTTGCTTCCTCTGTGTCTGTGTATCCTGGTCTTCTCTTCCTGTAAGGACACCATTCAAATTGGGTTAAGGCTCACCTGTATGACCTCATTACAGGTGAATCTGAAGCCCAGTCACATTGTGAGGGGTTGAGAGTTGGAACTTCCTCATGTGAAGTTCATACCACAACATACTTCTATGGAGCACAGCTTATTAAGTCTTGGTAGTTAATATGAGATCTCCCAGGTAAGGAAAATTTGGGAGAAGAGAATAACAGCTTCAAGTTTGACCTGACCACAAAAGATTTTCCTTCCAAAGCAGCCTTAAAGTTTCTGATTTCCTCTTTGCTCATGCTAATTGTATTTTTTTCAGTCTCAACCATGCATACTTTCTGCCAACCATAGCCCACCCACCATTTACTCTGTTGCCCTCCATCTTCCCTTCTTTTTTTTTTTTTGTTTGTTTGTTTGCTTATTTGTTTGTTTTGAGACAAGGTCTCATTTCAGGCTGGCCCTGAGTTTAGCCTCAAACTCACATCACAGCAATCCTCCTGCCTCTGCCTCCCGAGTGCTGGGATTACAGGAGTGAGCCACCACGCCCGGCACTGTGGTATATGGTACTGGTTGCTGCTACAGTGAGTTTCCATGCCCAGTGTTGTTATGTGGTTAACCAGGGATTGAACCCAGGCCCTTGCGCTTACAAGACAGGCACTGGAACCACTGAGCTAAATCCCCAGCCCTTCCCTCCTTTCATAGAACCCACTCACCACATCTTCCCAAAATACAGCTTCATCCCTTAATGTCTTGTCATGAACTGGCTGGCAAAGTCCACCTGACTTCACCCTGTGACCCCAATATTATCTTCAGTCATACTCTTCACACATCCTTTTCTGAGCCCTTCATTCAAGGTAACTAGAAAAGTCAGCAGAAACGTTAACCCTAGAGCTGAGGATTTAGCTCAGTGGTTCCAGAATTTGCCTGGCAAGCACAAGGTCACAAATTCAATCCCATGTTCCACATACCACAATACTGGGTGTGGTGGTTCACACCTATAAACTCAGCACTCAGAAGCCAGAGGCAGGAGGATTGCTGTGAGTTTGAAGCTTGCCTGGGGTACATAGTTAGCTCAGGGCCAGCCTGAGCTACAAAGCGAAACCCTGTCTCAAAAATCTAAAAAAACACAAAAAACCCTCCAATCCTGCCCTGGAAGGAAGGACTCTTGGGACACCAGGAGAGGCAACATTTTAAGCTGCCATTTTTTCCTCACAAATTCTCCTTCCCTGAGGAATCACATATTAATCCCCAAGGCACTGCCACCTTGCTCTAAGAATGTGTTGTACACTGAACTGTATCACTTTCAAATTCATATGATGAAGTCCTAGCTGGCAGTTTCACTCTTTTTATACTTTTGCTGATACAATATTTTATCCTTCCTAACAGGATTCATACTGTTCAGCCTTTAAATTCCACCTTCTAAATTAAGCTTTATCTAACTAAAAAAATACGGGTTCATGCTCATCTGCTTGGGCTGGTGCTTATACTTGCCCATGCTCTCCTCCTCCTCTCCTGATACCAATTATGTCTCTTTTCTTAAATGTCCCTCAACTTGTGTGGTCTTCCATGAAATCCCCTCCAAGACCCCGTAAGCACAGGAGCATCTCAGTCTTCTCCTGGTGTTATAAAGCACTTACTCTGCTATTTGGCTTAAATGAAGCTGCTGTCTCTTCTTTTCATTCATTCATTCATATCAATTGTGCTAAATGCACATGATACACAATTTACCATCTTTACTACATTTAAGTGTACATTTCTGTGCTGTTAAGTGTACCCACATTGTTATGCAACCATCACTATGATCCATCAGAAGAACATTGTTCATGATACAAAAGTGAAACTCAATTCATAGAATGCACATTTTCCATATTCTCTTCCCTCTACCTCCTGGCAGCCACCATTCCACTTTCAGTCTCTATGAATTTCACTATTCTAGGTCCCACAGAGAAGTAGAATCACAGAATATGGATCTTATTGTAACTGATTTATCTCCCTAAGCATAATGGCCTCGAGGCTTCCTTCTTGTTGTAGTTGCATGTGTCAGACTCCCTTTCCTTTTTCAGGATGAAAAATATTCTATTGTACGGACACATTACATTTCATTTATACGTTCTTACTTTAGTGGACTCATGGGTTGCTCCCATATTTTAAACTATCATGAAAATGCTACCAGGAATAAAAATGTGCAAATATCTTTTCAAGTCTCTGCTCTCAATTATTTTGTTGATACACAAAATGTGATGTGAAATAACGATTATTGTATTTCTTAATGATTAAGGAACTGTGAAAATATTTTCCTGCAAATAGTGAACATTTCTGCATATACTCACCAACACTTGTTATTTTGTTTGTTTTTGACAGTGGTGATTCTAGTGGATATCAGGTGATATCTCATGATTTTGATTTACAGTTCCCCCACATGATGACATCCCCATTAGGGATGTCAAGCCTCTTTTCATGTGTTTATCAGCCATCTGTGCATGTTCAGAGAAATGTCAATTTGAGTCATTTGACCATTTTTAATTGAGTTGTTTGTGTGGTTTTGTTGTTGAGTGGTAGGAGTTCTAGATAATAGTCCCTTATCAGAAATATGATCTGAAAATATCTTCTTCCATCTTGTGGATTGGCTCTTCATTCTGTTGATTGTGTATTTTTTTTTTAAGGTTTTTTGAGACAGGGACAAAAAACAAAAAACAAAAAAAAAAGAAAATGAAGATGTAAATGAGTCCTAGTATATATAGTAGAAATTGTGAAATAGAAAATATTTAAAAGAAAGAGGGTATGGGGTAAATAATGAGGGGAGTAGAATGTGATAGTGTAAAAAAAAAGGAAATGAAGTTTATGTATATAGGGGATGGGGAGGTTGTAGGGTGGGTAGAGGATTGGGAAAAAATGAGAATCAAGTCAGGTCATATACTGATACAAATTCTCAATATTGAATGCAATGATGATGTGTATATACAATGTACCAATAATGATTTGAATTTTTTAAAATCTAGGATAATGATCAGAAAGGAAGACACACTGACCTGTTCTACCCCTGAGAATTTTTCTAGAATTAGATACTTCCTGAGATTTGTATTGGTACACTGGGGCTCTTAACTGGCATACACAGAAATTCACACACACAAAAAAAAGGAGCCTGAAAGTAAAAGTGTTTCCCTGCTGCTTATTGTGACTCGTGTATATACTCTTTATGTATATACTTGTGTATATACTGTTGTCTGCAACTTGTGTTTATACTCCTGTACATATGGGAAAGAGAATGGGCCTCAAGTTTCCATTTATGTTTCAGAAATTGAATTGAAATTAAAAGGGTAAAAAAGCAGTCAAAAAACAGTCAGAACAGCTCGTGAAGGAAGGAGGAAAAGAGCCCAATTGAGTGTATTAAATGGGACATGGTCCAATAACAGAGAGGGAAAAATTTGAATTCTCTGGATATTCCAAAGTCTCACTTTTTCAAATTGCTTCTCACTTTCTGAGAATCAAGGAGATAATGTTCTAAGTATTTTCTGTCCTTATGGATATAAAGTTCTACTTATATTGTTTTTACAAGTCACCTAAATATGGGATCTTCTGAGCACATGAGCTACCTACCTTATAAATATTTTACTTAGGGATATTCTAATCTTAATTCCTTGGTAAATAGCATTCCTGACTCACCTACTCATTGGGAAAATATTTTATGTTGAAGACTACAGAAAGTGAGTAAACTTCTAAGTTCATTTTTATTAAATATTTCCATCCTGTACAAGGAAGTCTGCCTTAATTCATTTGACACTCAGTTTTATTTTTTTTTGCAAATTATTCTTCATGTTTAAATTTTTTTATCTTGCTGCTACTCTTCTGTTGTGTTAAATTCCCAGTTCACAAAAAAGAACTCAAAATTGGCTTGTTAAAGAATAAAAGTGATATGAAAATAGAATTTAAATATTACAGCTCAAAATATCATCAGAAACATAAATAGAAAAGAAGATTCTAGTCCAGTCACAAATATAGACCATGTAACTACATGTGCTAGAGGAAGTGATTGCCAAGCACTTTTCCTACAAAGAGCCTCAACTGAAGAGTTGAATAGGAATTATGGCAACGAATTCTTAAATTAAATTTCCTTGAATCAAGACATTTTCTTCTACTCTGCAATGATTTGTCTGTTTAGAAAATTTATTAAATAAGGTTATGAAGATTTTACATCACTTTCCAACAATTACCTTTTGAATAAACCCACTGGAGTTTATTTTCCTCCTGGAAAAGGCACAAGATGCTGCTGTTCCGGTTATTTTTATCTAAGGAGACTAAATACATAGTTAACATTCAAAGTTTTCTCCAAAGAATGAACCAATTTGGGTCAAAATATTCACCCAAAGTTTGTAAAGCTAATTTTATAGCTTTTTGACACTTGTGCCCAGAAGGGAAACAAACTTGCTTAGACAGTCATTTGTCACTGCTCACTTCCTGCTCCCAGATTCTTCCCTTCCACGTGCATGATAGGACGACACAGGTCTGCTACCTGTGAGGCTGCACTTGGCCACGTGCCTGCTTCCACCAGGAAATAAGAGCGGAAGAACCCACGTGTGATTCCTCACGCTCTCCTTTTCCCACTGCCAACTTGGCACTGTTCAAGTTACAGCTGTCCACTAGTTTGGATCCCAGAGAGCAGAAGACATTCAGCAAGCTGAGCTATTCAGAATATGAAAGTTGCCAAATAAGATTTGGGGATTACTTGTTACTGCCACACAACTTAGCCCATCCTGAGTGATACTCAATGACTGATAAAGTTATTTAATCCTTAGGCATCTGTTGAGGTTGAGAGAGTACAGTATTATTAGCATATAAAGTTTACATCTGTGAGTAACATATAATAAATTCTTTGGGGTTGGGAGTGAGGCATGTGTTTGGTTTTGGTTCACATTTAGACCAAGTCATTGCCTTATTTGACCTGTAGAATGCCACAGACTGGGAAATGTATAATGAATTAAAACACATGAGGTCTATGGCATCAGAGGTTAGGAAGTTGAAGGGCAAGATGCTGCTGAGGTTCTTCTTGCTCCATCATTTGATAGCAGAAAACAGGACGGTGCGAAAGAGGGTGACATTTGACTTTATAACAAACCTCCTTCTCATCAGTGACATTGATCCATTGATGGGACAGAACCCTCATGACTTACTCATTTCTTGGAGGTGTCACCTTTCAACACTGTCACATCAAGCATTATGTTTCCAGCACATGAACTTTGGGCAACACACCTACACCATGTCAACCATTGACGTAGCAACTTTTAGATTTATTCTTGGAATAAGAGTGATACACATTCAAGGAAAAAGTGGCCGGTGACATTTCTCTGGTGGAAACTTACATTACAGGAGAAGAGGTGTTCATTATAGTTAATTGTTGTATGAGTCATGGGGAGGATTGGAAAGTGTGTGTTGGAGTCAGGGTCCATGGAAACTACATGAGTAGGCATTGGAGAAGGGCAGAGCTGTGAAAATAAAAGTTGTTCCTGGAGATCACTCTTCTCACGATCTGGTTCAGCATCATGTGAAGAAAATACACTCAAACTGGAAATTGAAATTAAGTGGTACTCATTTGGTACATGTCTTTTCAGCAGGAGGTGTAAGGGTAATCAGAGGGAATAAAAGATTTTATTTTCCACACAAGACCATATAGGATAAAAGGGGCCTTGTGAGTATTAGAAATATATTTTATTTTTAATTGAATTATTTATTGGTACAGTTTATAAAATATCATGATCACATTCAACACTGAGAATTTGTATCAGTATATGACATGACTTAATTCATATTTTTCCCATTTCCCTACCCACCCTACAACTCCTTCATCCCTATATACATAATTTTTTTTATTTTTAAACTTTAATATAACTCTGAAAAAGACAAGTGGAATGTGTAACCCTGTTAAATGATTCACCCAGGCATTATGTGGGCCATTTCAGCTAAATACTTGGCATTTTTAAAAATCTTTATAGAAGTGGACACTGGGTATAAATTAATCATGAAGAATTCAACATCCTTCCAGCATTTGATGATTTTCTTTAATTTCTAGAGGAAGATATGATGTTTTATTGGATAGACAGTACATTACAACTGTAGCCAAATGATGTTTCATAATTTGGAAAGACCCTATAGCCCATCTGATAAAAAAGAAAATGGGGTTGGTTTGCTTCCACCGCCCGGCTTTTGAGTTTAGTAAGCTCATATTACACTTCTGGATGTCTAAACGGATGCAGAGACTATGGGGGTTTCTAACCACATCCGCTTTGCTTCCCCCTCGGATGATTTCTGGCAGAGCTGCCTAGGATTTTTTTCTAGTCTCAGTGGTCTGTACCCATGAGTTAAGATTTTATGCTTTTTGTATGTTCAAAGTATTATTAAATTTGTCTACATTTTTGTTTAGTATTTTCATTGCTTTTTAAAGTCAGAGATTGTCTAGAGTTTGTATTAGCACACTATATGAAGGTGCAATCTAAACTCCCCCCACCAAATAACCAGTGATGGTGGTACACCCCGTCTTTCCCCCGGTGTTCTGCACTACTGAGTCTTTGGCTCTACTAACCTCTTCGTGAATACTTGTGGGTTTTCCATTTCATTCCACTTAATCTCTGCTTTAGTTATCATTATTAAAAATAATGCTTCAGGAAGAATCAACAAAGGAAGGTGAAAAAAAATTTAAAGGATAACAAGAGAAGGATTATCTTTTCTAAGAAGTCTTATTTTAAGAATAACATCAGTATCAAATATTTCAGCTATAAGTAGAAGGTAATATATGCAAGTATGATCCCTCTACTGTATTAAATTCCCAACGATGCTTATAAATGTGAATAAGTTGTCTCTTAGATGAAGAAACACTCACTGACTTCCCTCATGGGATTAACATGCTTTGTATTTTTCTGCTCATTGCATTTGTCTCTTTTCTCACTGCAAGCCAACTTGTTACACATCGAACACACTTCTCTTTCCCTTCAGTTCCAGTGTTATCTGACTACCCTGCGTTTCCCAAAGAGATCCATTCAAAGTGATCAGTGGTCCCCTTAGTGTCCTTCAGCTCTACTTCTGATCTTCAGCCTCCTGAACCACTTGTGTACTCCACACTCTGCCTGGGCCACCAGGCCCTCCCTCTACTACCTCACCTGGACCTTTTCTGACTCTCCTCATTGCAAACTCTCTGCCTCTCCCTGCCACCTCCTTGCTCTTTGTGTGTGCTCTCTGCACACACTTCTCTTCCAAATGTGACACAGTCCTTGGCCCTCAATCCGAGAAGCATGCAGTGGGTGAGTTCACATGGGCTATGTTCATCATTACTTAGACTTATTTTCACCAAACCAGAAAACCATGAAGTGCCACAGATGGGATTTTCCACATGCACCTTGCATGCAGCAAATGCCAGAGACCCCCAGTGATCCAGAGTGCTGCTTGTGCGTCAGCATCAAGCACAGGCAGCTCATGAGTCAGGGTGCATACTGTGAGTGGTGGTGCCTCCGAGCTCCACAAGGTGAGCGGGAAGTTCTCTTTCTTTCCTTGGTGCTCTTGAAGGTCAACAAAGGGACCTTTCTGTCTTTTTCTTGGCTCTCAGAGGTCAACAAGGAAGATTTCTTTATAGCTCATCCATTTTTCTTTCTTGGTGTCATCCAAACCCTACATTATGTATATGTTCTATAAAACTATCAATCCATGGTTGTGAGAGACTGCTAACTCATGGCACAGGGAAGAGGTCACTGGGAACCAGCAGTTTCTGGCCCTATGACATTGAACTACACTGCAGCTTTGCTGATCTTTATGCCCTCAGTTGGCCTTCAGAGCTCTAGTCGGTGCTCAGTAGCTACTAGTGGCTGGCAGCTATCATTTTGGACAGAGAAGATTTAGAACATTTTCATAATTGTAGAATATTCTATTGCATACACTGAGATATTCAGGGTGAGATGGCTCCAATGATGTCATAAAAAGCATTTATAGGAAATGAGTGGAAAAGTAGCTTTAAAGACAAGACAAGATGAATAAAGTTACTCTAAGTGGAGGAGACAGCCTCGCATCTCCGGGATGTGCTCCAGGGCATCTGTGAAAGCAGATTAGTGGGGATTTAGACAAATAAATGAAACATCTCATCCTAATCATATAGGCTCAGGGAATAATAGGAAAGAAGAGGAAAAAGGTGTCCAAAAAATTTATACAGGGACCTCTTATCTCAAATCAAAGACATGAAGTGATTCAAAAAAATAAGAGGTCACTAATGGGAAAGGGTGCCTTTCCCATTTTTAAACTTAATCCATTTAAGAAACTGAGTCCTGCATTAATAAAACAAAAGGAAATAAGTGAAGGGACAGAGAAAAGGAGGAGGAAAAGTGTAAGAAATTACAGTTCATCTCAAACAGGAGACTTCATTAGATGCCCATACACACCCCACTCAACTTCTTGGGGCTCTTCTTCCATTTATTTCTATGATATGTTACTTTTAATAACTGTGGCTGGGTGTGGAATTGCCTGTCATACTCTAAGTTCCTTGAGGCCCATAATCATGACCATCTTTCTAATCTTCACACCACACTCACAGTGGTCCTTTGGGAACTATAATTTATGTCACTCTTTGCCTTAAAAGTGTCCCATCATTATATATTAGAAATGGGATTAAGAAAAAAATTTCCACCTACAGGACTGGTTATATATATGGAGGGCTCTGATATATTTTAGGAGTGTGACTCTTTGCTTACAGATTATTAAGAATATTAAATTGGTAACAACAGAGGATAAACTAAGCATATCCTTTCTGAGTGCAGGGTCCTGAATACCTCCACAAGTCTCATGGCTATCAAACAGGACCTACTTGCTTCAAACTCCTGTATGTAGTTATTGAAAATTTCCATCTTTTAAGATATGTTTCTTTCTACCTAAAAAACCTTTGGGGGCCTATTGCTAACATATTCCATATTGATTTCTTATGTCTCAGACACTTGTTTAAATGTCCTGTCTTCAAGAAAACCTTCCAAGGTCCAATCCACCATCTCTCTACATTTTTAAGATTAATTTATCCAACTAATGTCAATCTAATCCATTGACTGTGAGCTCCCCAGGGTAGGCTCAATTTCCATTTTGTTGGTCGTATTGTTGCCAGGACCTAAAACAGCATTAGAACATAAAAGATAGCAGTGGAAATATATTCAGTGAGAGAATGAATAAATGTGCTTGCTCAGTCCATTGCAATTCTCCAAATGACATCTCTTTGAGAACTGGTAGTGATCCCAGGACAAGCAAACCTGGAGGAGATCATAGTCCAAGTCCTACTCTCAGGTTAGTTCCACCTAGGACATTTGACCCAGCCAGGTAGGGAGCAGGAAGACAGAGAGAGCCCAAACTTTGTGTTACGTACTATTAGACCATCTGCTATGCCCACTGGATCTCAATGTGCTCATTTCACTCGCCCCTGGATTTACCTTGTTTATATATTGCTTAAGATCATTACTGATCACAAAGAAAGCTTACTCAGCATATTTCCCAACTCCCATGAGTAACTAACCATTGCTACGAAGAACACAGCAATGGCTTCCAAAGATTAAAACAGAAAAAGCTGTCTTTACAACCAAGAAAAATATTGGACTAATCTTATAACAGCAATTAACTCTGAAAGAGAGAAGCTAAGACAACAATAATGGTCAAAGGGAAGTTTAGATTCATCTTTAGTGGTTCATCTTATTTTTCTTGTTTACTTTATTCTTATTTAACTCAAGATATTTTCAATTTTAACTTTTCTTACATTTGTGCAGATTATTTTTATTCTAGAAAATTAGAAATATACAAGAGCCCAAAAGAAAAAATTTCAACATGCCAGCAGTCAAAGACACCCATTTTAACACATGGCAACAATTTCTCCCTATGTATTTTGAATATATATTCCTAAAAAATGTACTCATGTGAACATAAAATTTATATCATATTCACTTAAAAGATGTATCTCACTAAAACCATTCATAAAGTTGTAATATATATTATTCCACTGTATATATACTATATCACTATATAGTACTATATATACTATATAACTATACTATATAACTGTTCCATCATTTTAAAAGAATAATGCATTTTGTTGTCATAGAATTTTAAATATTAAATTATAAAAAAATCAGTCATTTCTTTATTGTCTTGGCCATTAAAAATTTAAAACACAGAAGCTGAGTTTTAGCTATAAATACCTCCATGATTGTCCTATTGTTTTTATTATAGCAGAGGTATACCAGGGAAATTAAATAACCTTTACTTACAGGTCCTGGCTGATCCTGTAGATTACTGAGTCTGCCACCAGAGCTCTACAGCCATTGACAGCTTGACATTCAAATGCCTTGGGTTGTTTTGGCTGTAAGACTTAGAAATAGCTGCACCTCGAAGATGGCTATTATGTGCTTAGAAGACCTTGACTTGTCCCATTTCCAAAGCGAAAAAGTTTTAGTCTTAGTCTACTATATCTAGGGATGAAGCGGCCATATGCTTAGTTACTTACACAGTAATACAGCCTATATTCTGGGAAAGAGTCTGAATTTCATAGCAGAAGATGGCCATTCACCATTGAATTCCTCCACTCACCTGCTTATTGGGGTCAGGACATTAGTGAGTGTGGGATAGGTTAGGCTGCAGTAACAAATGGTTTAAAACTACATAGACATAATTTTTACTTATATGGCCACTGTGGGTCACCAGGTATATTCTGCTTATTATGGTCACTCAAGAAATATTTTAAAGTTTCCTGTTGTCATATCAAAAGCAACAGAACTTGGAACATTTCACACAAGCAATTAAATACATATGCCTGAAGTAACTCATATCCCTCCCCCTTGGTCACAGGGATCTACTCACTCTCAGAGACAAGGATGGTAGAATACTGGAGATAACTTGCTGTGTATTACTAGTGACTACCACAGTTGGCTCCCAATGGGAGTTTACTATGTCTTTAGTCCTTTTCCTGCTTATGGCTACTGCTCCACTTGCAGGAGGAGCCATCATGGGCTACTTGATTTTTCTTTTTCTTAGTAGGTTTCTCCACTTTCTTGTTCTAAAACTTAACAGAAGCATCTGCATTTGTGAGTTTCCCATCTGAGAATTCAATCATCTATGAATTAATGATATTTTCTTAAAACAACATTTGTACTAAATATTTATAGAATGTTTTCTTCCTGTATATTCTCTGAACAATAGTTTTACAACTATCTATACAGCATTTACATATTATAAACAGTCAAAAGGTGATTTAAAGGATATATATGCAAATATTACTCTCTAATAGAAAGAGACTTCAGACATCTGCAGAGGGCCCTGAAAACTAATCTCCTAAAATATCAAGGAATCCATCTTAACCTGGCTCTTGCTAAAATTCTTTTTTATGGAAACTAACAATTTATTTTTCTTCAAAACACTTCTTAGACAGAGAACAAAACAATCTGAATAACTGCTTGATACGTAGCTTAGTGGTATGTCCATGGCAGGTTCCTCAGTTTCTCTTCTAGAATACAGCAACAGTCTATCAACAACTCCTTCATAATACAGAAATTCTGATTAGTGTGACATGAAAGTTTTAAGTGAAAATAAATGCAATATACTATCTCATATGTCTCACCATGCATTCAGGAAGAAGCTTCTTTCCTAAGAAAAAAGGTCAATAATCTTTAACAATTGCATTTATTCAAAACTATAATACACTTATGACTCTCTTCAAAATCAATCCAAGCCTTAATCACTGCTGGTTTACCCTTAATCAGTCAGGTGGCTCAGGCCAATTTCTTTCTAAGGGCTACCTTTGCACAAATTCCCAGTGGGATGGTATAGCATGATTAACTCAAAATTTCTGCAAGTATACTCTACTATACTATAGACACTCAAAGGCTTTTAAAAGGCATATTCCCAGACTATCTTGTAGCTAAGATTCTGGATAGGATTTAGATTTTACTATTATGCTGTATTTATTTGAAACTTGAATTTAGAACTAAGTTATTTTAGAAGAGAGAAAAAGTATGAAGCTCAAAGTTGAATTATAAGGTCATAGTCAGTTCTTTTATCTTGTATCATGTCTGCAGAGGCTCTGAAGAACAGAAGATCCCACACAGATCCACTCCTATCCAACCTGTTGGTCCTGGCCTAGGCTGAGGTCTCATCTGTGGCTGTCGGCTGGCAATTTGGTTTCTCTTTTTCTTTTTCCCCCTATATTGGCTTTATTGGTACATTTTAGGATACATTATGATCACATTCATCATTGAGAATTTGTACCTGTACATGATCCATCTTGACTCTCTTTTTCTCCCACTCCCCTACCCTCCCTAAAACCCCCCAATCCTCTATATACATGAGCTCTGTTTCTGTTTTTTTGGTTTTCCCATAAAAAGGTTTTGGAAACCAAAAACTCTCCATCTGAGCCTTTCCATGTGCCTTCTTCCTCACAGCATGATTTCCTCAGATCGCTTCCCTGGCAGCCTGTTTTCAAAAGTGCAAAGACAGAAGCTACGAGCCCTCAAAAGACTTCAGTCTGGACCTATTGTTACTGCCATTACATCTTTTGATTTAAAAGATCACAGAATTGGCCCAAAATCAGGGAAGGGGACATTCATGGGGGCTTGATTATATGGAAGCAGGATGATGACTTTTCCTCTTGAGCTCAACCAACAACTATAACTTGTACATTAGAGAACTAGAAGCCTCAGTGACTCCATCAAGCTCTATTGCGAGTTGTCAACACGCCCATCTTCAAAACTGTGCTATTCATGGTGCTCTAGTGCTGAGTGTGTGATGCTGGCTTGTTATTTTCCTTTCTGCTCTCCAGATTTTCTTTACTTTAGGGATCCTCTACCTTTGCTTCCTACACAGTGAGTTGGGATCATAGATGAAGGCAACCAGTTTGCTCCAAGTAGGTATCCCTCAATACAATGAGAGATTTTTGTTAGTAGAAAATGTAAAGTTATGCTAAAGAGAAGATTCCTGGGCAAGCAGAGCTTCATTTTCATAAATGTAGAGAAAGTATCTTTATATCGAAGTGACTGGGTACTAGAATGCCAAAAAAATTAGAGCTTTGAAGCCCCCTCCAAAGACACCTTGTTACCCTAAAGTTAACCTTTATCTCATGGAGAAAAAAAATTGATTGGGAAATAAAAGCTACTTTTAGGGCTCCCTTGTGCTAATTCTACACAGGAAAGATCCTGAGAATAGCAGCTAAGCACCTTTTGTCCCCACAAGCTCCTTTTCTACTCCACCACAGAGATCTGAGTTGCTTCTTGGACCATGATTATGTCCCTAGATGCTTTTCCCTTCTGTAAGGAAAAAGAACACAGCCAAAGTGGTCTCCTATTAGCTCCCAGCAAAATTATAGACAGTAAGTTTCCAAGGGAATTAGCCAGAGATCACAAAACGGAGCTCTCTTCATGTTCAAAGGTAAGTACCTGTGCTGAGGAAGGATTCAAAACTGTTGAGAAAGCAGGGAAGACAGTATGTGTGCTGATACTTCTCCACCTAGGCCCCTGCATCTGACATTTTCTATGGGACTTCTAGACTCTTAGGAGCTGAACTTACAGATGACCACACAGCCTTAAACTCAGCATTCCAAATTAATATTCCCAGAGGACTAGGGTCGGGCTCCAAGGTAAAACCAATTTGCTACCTTGTACTTGGAGAAGAGATCAAATTCTATCTCTCTTCCTTAGGAGTGCTTGAAAAAATGCCAGACCATCTATCTTAACACATATAAGTTTCAGAAACATCACCCTAAAAGTTCTCTATGCAGAAGCCAATGGAAGCCAGCACTGCACATAGCCCTTCTGGGAATACTTAAGAGCCAAGGCTGGAGAGGGGAAATTGAAAGAGAAGTTTCAGGATAACAAGCAGTAGTTCCAACTTCCTCATGAGGTCTGGATCAGCCCATATACGAAGAGAAGGCATTCCTGTTCTCAGTGCAAAACAAAAATTATAACCTAAAACCAGACCCCATAGTTCAGCTATTTACAGCATGAACTCAGGAGCAAAAGTACCAGGTGAGAGGTGTTTATGACAACACTCTCCAGAGGCATAAATGGAAATTACTAAAATTATAGGTGGCTTGGCTATTTAGGGGCAATTACCGCATTTCTAAATCTGAATGATGCTCAGGCAAGTGGAAGACTTTGGTATTCCAGAAGCCTTTCTAAAGCCACATAACATTAAAGATAGTTAAAGCCTAAACGGATAAAGCCAGATCATGTGCTGATATTTGTAGCCCTAAGATTCTTCAACACGGCCATAAACTCTGAGTCTCAGCTGCTTGTGAACTTCAATATTAGAAGATTTGTCTTCACAAAGTAGCTGCAGTGGTTTGGACTAGAAACCAAATGTTTATTTGGAGCATTGAGCCTTGCCCACAGTTTACCAAAATAACAAGAAAACTAGACTTTTT
>PVIR01004784.1:0-76578 GCA_004026965.1 Petromus typicus | reverse complement strand
GTGGGCAGTCCCCGGGGACCCGCCTCCTGGTCTGGGCTCTCGGATGAGCAAGTAGGAGGGGAAAGCTTTGCGACCCCGGCCCGCCGAGCCGGACGGGAGGGGAGCAGATGAGGGCGATCGGTGCGCGGGTAGCAGAGGAAGTCCGCATTGTGACTGCGCCAGGCGCTGTGCCAGACACGGGCGCAGGGAGGAAAGGGCGATGGGTTCACTTTCCAGTGGTGACACCAGGTGAGCAAGAACCAGGTCGGGGCAAGCGTAGACGTGGACAGAGGCAGAACACGGGGCGTCCAGAAAGCAGAACGATGAGGGGCGGGGGCCGGGCTGGGTCGTAGTGCTAAGCGCACAGCAAAAGGGTCTGGAGAAGGTAACGGGTGCAAGAGCCGGGAGAAGGAGCTGCGCTTGCGCAGTGCGCGGCCGTGCGGCCGCCCCAACCAGCGAGGCCTGCAGGCCGGAAACCCCCGAAGTTCGCTCCTCACCGAGGAAGGCTGCGAGTTCAAGAGCAGGGTCCGCGGTGAGCGCCCCCTCCTGGGCAGACGCGGCTGTCGCCGTGTCGCTGTTGGTCTCAACCCACCCAGGCGAGGCCCCAGGACTGGTCTGGACGCAGGGTCTCCTCGGGGCGGCCGCAGGATGCGGCGCAGGAGGGAGCCGAGGAGCCGCCGCTCTGGAGGCAGGTTAGATGTTTTTATTTAGCTTGCGTGCTGCACACTTTGAAAGCCTTCCATCTTTCCTCAAGATGGTTCTACCCACATTTCCTAGATGAAATGGAGACATTTATCCTCCGCAGATAAAGAGACTACATGTTGGAGATCATCAGGAGTGAAGGGGCTGCACATAGGCCAGCTTTGGCGACATCACTTTGGCTGGTCTATGCCGGGATGTGCACACGACATAACGATGGCAGAAGCTTGATACCCGTCCCTCCTTTGGCAACGGGCGAGTGACTTCAGGGAATCCGGCTGGCAGTGACCTAGTTCGCATGCGCGGGGGGGCGGGGCGCACGGCAGCCTCCCTGGCTGGTGCCAGTTGCTGGGGGCACGTTCTTCAACCAAAGATGCTCTCGGACCCTCGGGCGCCAACTCGGTCGTTGCTGTGTCTCGGCTTTCTAGCAGGTCCAGCCGGGTCCGGCCAACAGCAAGAGTGCCACAATGGAGTCGCCAGCGTCCCTTCCACCGCTGCCGCGGGCGCAGAACTCGCCTGGGCGTGGGAAAGTGGGCCTGGTCCCCAACCGCTCCTGGCATTATCCGCTGCGACCCTATTTTGGCTTCGCCGCCCGAGCGCGTCCCCGAGGCTCGCCAGGCTGCCGAGAAGCTACTGCGCCCTCTGCAGGGCCTGCATGGAGAAAAACCAGGTGATGATCTCCGATCTCCGGTCAGAGCTGCTGATCCACCGCACGCGGGGAGGGGCGCGGCCCGGCCTCCTGCCCGGAGGGCAGCCGAGTGGGACGAGGCCGGGACGTACCTCCAGTCGTTCAGTCGCTTTGGGGCCAGATCAACGTCCCTGTCCGTGACCCCGGCGGCCCAGCCAGCGAAGCCTTGGCGCCTGCGCCTCCTAATGCGAAGGAGCGAGAAAGCAGGAGGGGCCGAGGTCCGGTTCAGGCTCTGCTGCCTTCGCTAGGGGGCCAGACAGGCGCTGGGCAAGGGGCAAAGGTCCAGTACAGCCCTCTGGGCACGCACTAGTCCTGGGCTTCCATCTTCCACTGAGAAATACAAAGGCACTAAGAAATAAACCTGGATCGTAACCCAGCCGTGAAATAGAGGCTTTAAATACTTGGAAATATACATTACATTAGCAGAAAGTTGAAAAATGAAACATGGAAGATAATATAAGCCCAACTCTTAGGTCACACTCATGGAATTACAGACTATAATTTTTTGATTTGATGCTTACATAGATCTCACACACACAGATTTAAAACATGTAATGAAGCATCTTCACGCTAAATAGTACTGATTATGTTAATCACGTGGAAGTCTCTGAGATTTCTCCTTCCACCCCCAGAGGATTAACCACTGCCCCAAATTCTTTATTCTTACTCAGTTTCACCAAATAGATTAAAATACTTTGTTCAACAGTCAATGGGATTTTGGAATAAAGTACATTTTGTAAAAATGGAAGAACTCTGCACAATATGTCGATCTTCATTGATTTTGATGACTATACCATATAGGTTCATAGAGGTTTCAGTCCACAGTTGGCTGGCCCCATGGAAGGGTGGCTTGGCAGAGGAGGAAGAGCTCGTGATGTGGCAGGAGAAAGCAGTCAGAAGGATCAGAGGAGGATGAGGGACATATACCGTTGCAGGTCACGGCCCCAGTGACCCACCTCTTCCCGCCAGGCTTCACCTTCTAATATCACGCCCAGCCTTGAACTCATCAGAGGACTAATCCAGTGCCCAGAATCACACATCCACAATCCAGTCACCTTCCCAAAGTCCCACCTATGAGCAAGAGGCTTTCGGGGACTCCTACATAGGAAACATAACAATAGCTAAGAGTTTTTCTAAGAATTACTTTAGTAATGGATTATATACATCAGAAAAGATGACTTAATCTTTTTTTTTTTTTTACTACATAGCATGTTTTGGTTTTGAAAGTGGCAAATTAATTATATATTTTGATTATCACCAATGTCCAGAAAGATGAATCAAAATATGTGCCATTTGGCCAGGGATTTAGCTCAGTGCTTCTGGTGCCTAATTCCCGGTAACCACATACAACAATGCTGGGCGTGGAGACTCAGGCCCACTAGAAATCAGTACCACATACCACAGTGTTGGGTGTGGTGGCTCAGGCCTGTAATCCCAGCTCTCAGGAGGCAGAGGCAGGAGAATTGCTGAGTTTGAGGCTGAGCTCAGGACCAGCCTGAACTATAAAGCAAGACTCAGTCTCAAAAACAAACTAAACTCAAAACCAAAACAAAACAAAATATGTGCCTTTTCATTTACTAAACTTAAATACTCCAGACAAACAGAAACTTTCTACCTGGAGAATAGACAGAGGGCCACTCTTGGAAATGGTGGGTTGTCAGTGACAAACCTGTGACGAAGCAGCTCTGCCTAGTTGTGCAGCATGTTGGAAGTGCTCACCCTCTTTGGGGCTGTCCTGGCCGTCCTCTTCCAGGACCGGAGGGCCAGTGACTGTTCTTTGTACCCCTCTGTTAGCAACCCTTTAGATAGGTGAGCGTGTACACATGATATCGCAGGATCCAAAGTAGGAACCCTGGAGCAAACAGCTTGACCGAGGATGGTGGATATGCCGATTAGATAAAAGTACCTAGAGTAGAGTGTAAGTGGATTGAGCTTTATAGTAGTCTGGTGCGACCTATTTACTAATATCATTAATGGGCGCTCCTATCCCAACTGCTTATTTAATAGGCCATTTAATATCAGTCCACAAATATATCTTGAACATGTGTTGGTAGTGTATATAAGACGGGTAAGGGCTCTGAGAGTTAAGAGATTCTAAGAACCTCTCATTGCAATCTTTGCTTTCAGGCCTTAAGTAGAGAAAGCAAGTGGTTTCCCACATGCACTGCTTTTAGGGCACCGTTGCGCAGTGCCCTTGGGAATCAGCCAGCTGGTGCTGTTTTTCTCATGAATGCTGTGGGTTCACACAGGCTGCTGGCCCTGAGTCTCCACTCCCCATCTGTAGTTGGAAAGAACACCCAAGCACATGAGATTACATCTAGCAGAGTGAGTCATCTCTGAGTAAATATACTCTGCAATAGGCCTAAAGAAATTGGTGACTATTCAGGAAAGCATTTCGTATGTAGTAAGCTTGTAGTCAACATTAGACACTTCCCTCAAGTCTTCATAGTTCATCAGTCACATGACCTGAAATCTCACCATTATAGATGGGAGTGTGTAGATTGTACAACTGTATTTTCAGAATCACATATCAAGCTTCTCTTAGCATTAGCATCTTAATGTGGGTTTGTTCATGAGGTTGTGTTTCACGATACGGGGTGGGTTCAAGTACTTCCAGAGAGAATGAACCAGGTACCCATTGGCAGAAGAGGCAGCAGGTAGTGTAGTATGTTACTCATTTGCTTCGTGTTCAGGAGAGGAACCACAGAGCCGGAGAAGGCCGGAAGCAGGACAGTACCCAAAAGAACTTCATTTTCTTCATAATGTTGCCTGTCTTGGGCCCCACGCTGCTCTGTCTGTATGGGAGGATGCAGAAAACTGGTTTTTGGTTACCAAGAGGGAAGGGTACTGGGTGGCTAGAGGACAGGAGAGGGGTTTAGTGTAATCCTCTTTCATTTGTTCATTGGTTATAAAACAATTTAACATTCTTATCGTGGATCAATTCAAGAGACTGAGGAGACAGTGTATCTACAGCAAACTACACAAACTCTTGGGTGGTTTTAAGCAAATGCAGAGACAGTAAGATCTACAAGACAGTTACAAAAGGGGAAAACTGACACAGGTAAAATTCCGTTTGTGTATATTTGATCTGATAACTCCTGAGCATCTACTCCAGCAGAGCTCATTATTTTTAGTATCATCACAGAAAACACACATGAGGCTTCTCCTAGCACCTCTGGAATATCCGAATCTTTAAGTGAAGCAAGCAGAGATCTTTCATATAGAAACCACAAGGTGGCGATAGTAACTGACTTTCAATCAATTTCTTATGATTAAGCCCCTGCTCAGTAAGCCCCCGGGCTCACAGAACTCAAGGCAAGACCCTAGGTTAAACCAATGGACCCTCACCCCTTCTCAGCCCTCATCATGTCCTCTGACTGTATGTTATCTAAGTACATGTAAGTCTCATTAAAAACAGAAGTGTTCCAGAAACCTTCTCCAGGGTCTGTGTTGTGACTCTGCGCCTCACCCTCCCCAACTGGAACCCCACTACACTTCACAAAAGCAACAACTGGCGCCCAAGTGTAGGGCCCCAAGAAGGCGGGGTAAAGACTAGGGACTCAGGTTAGTGATCTCATTTCAAAAATGGGCAACCTTCTCATGATCGGCCCACACAAGCTGCCCTTTTACACACTGCTTAAGCTAGAGGACTAAAAGTCTCTCAGTCCAACCTTCTAGAATTCTGAGAGGTGGATTACCCGAGTCAATCCCCGGCTACCTGAGGCCAGTCTTCTTGATGCACAGATATGGGAACGTGCATCCCATAATGCAGTGCGTGCTGAACGTGGAGCCCTCACCTCCCCTTAGGTTTCTTCCCTCTTTCTGCTATTACAAATGCCTTGACCCTCACTCAGCTAAGACCTCTGACGCTTGTAATACTTGCTTGTCTTTTGTCTCTGATAACGATAAAAACAGCGCCAGTAACTCTTCTCCGGCGGGTGATTTTAACCCCTTCCCTACCAAGCACCAGGGCTCCTGCGCGCCTGCGCCAGACCACGCCCCCCACCTCCCAGCACGCAGGCTCCTGTTTGTGGGCAGGCCCGAGCCAACTGGGGCATGCTCTGTGGCACAGCGCCAGGACAGAGGATTAGCCCTCCCCTCCTGGCTACCTCTCAAGAGGATGTTAGAGAGGCTTCCCCTTCTGCTAAATCAACCAAAGATAATACACGCAGCGGCGACTCTTGTCCCTCCCTTTAGGTTGTGCCACAGGAGCCCAGGCCCCTCCTCTACCCCCCACCCACAGCAGTTCTACAAGATCCTGCCCCTTCCGTTGACTCACTCTTAAAATGGCCGCCCACATCAGGCGGGCTGCTCTATCCCACGCCTCTATCCCCTCTGCCTTATGTTCCCATCTCCGCTGCTGGCTCTCTTAACCCTTTCATCCTGCTGTTTCTCCTGCTTCTCCTCTGAAGCTGCCTTTCTTACAAGGCGTTGATACAGACGATAACAACACCTAATTTTTTACAGGGTGTCTATCCCACACCTGCTAAGGCCTTTCCTGTTGTAGTGGGCAGACCCACTTCCCCAACGCCCATCTGGTTGGCAACTTGTTTCACCTAAAGTAGGGAAATACCTCCGGTCTGCTGTAAGTGAACATGGGCCTCAAAGCCCTTACACCTTTGAAGATCCCTCAAGACCCTCTGTGAACAAGCCCAAGGTCTAGCCCCTCCGGAAACACCTAAAGCATTCCTAGCCCCATGCTGGTCGTCCTGCTGTGTGCTGCCCTCACCGCCAACTTTCAGAAGGCTGCTGCTTTATTGCCCTTTGGTACTTGCCTTCCCTCCCCTTTTTTATTTGCCCTGGCCTCAACCAGACTGATTCTTGATGTCCAAGTATATCCTATGCCTTGTCTTGCTCCCTGTTTTGTTATTCACTGCGCCATATGGTTTCTACACATAATTCGTATCACCCCCTGCATTTGGCTACCTGTCAACCTCTCTGCTGACTGGATCAGTGGAGATCCTCTCTTTAACCTTATGCTTCATCCCCACAGTAAAAGAGACCTAGGTGCCTCAGCCATCATCACTAGAATAGTCTCCCTCATAGCTGCCGTCTATGCACCCTCCACAACCAGACTGCCACAACAACGACAACTGATCAACTCACTCACAATACGTCTAAAGCCCTAAGACAATCGACGGCCACACTGCAAAAAGTTCAAGCTGCCATCCTTTCTTCTGTCCCAGATGGATTTGTTATGGGAAGAAGTTCAATTATTAGAGACAAAAATTGGGGGTCACTGTCATGCTAATTATAGCCACATTTGCGTCACATCCTACCGCTGCATTAACTGTGACCAATACAAAAACCTGTCCTCCTATATTTGGACCACCTAGGACTCAACTTTCCATGAACACCTCTGTCAGCTAACACTTACTGTTACCCAGATTTTTTTTTTTTTTTTTTTTTTTGAGACAGGGTCTCATTTTGTAGTTCAGGCTGGCCCTGAGCTCAGCCTCAAACTCATATCACAGCAATCCTCTTGCCTCTGCCTCCCAAGTGCTGGGATTACAGGCGTGAGCCATGACGCCCGGCACTGTGGTATGTGGTACTGATTGCTGCTGGGTGTGAGTCTCCACCACCAATATGGTATGTGGTTACCGGGGATCGAACCTGGGCCCTTGTGCTTGCAAGACAGGCACAGGAACCACTGAGCTAAATCCCCGGCCCACTGTTACCTAGATTAATGATACCTGTGCCCATGATGTTATTATCCTTGATAATATCTGGAAGTCTGTATGACACAGGATTGTTACAGGATGGTCTAATTTAAGTCAGTGGGCCCGTAGCCTCATTTTAAGCTCACCATATTTCTTACTATACTATTTATATTTCTCCTCTTTTTTGTTTTTAAGGTTAAATACAGAGCTTCTTGCAGATATAAACAGACTCACTCCAACACTGTGCTTTTAAAAGAGGCCATGAATGTTAAGCAAAAAGGGGGAGCTAAGGGAGAGGTTCAAGTTTTACCAGGACAAGTGTACCATGTGCCTGTCTCCTGAAAGGCTGAGACTGGACTCCCTACAGCCTCGGAGACCCTTAGGGGCTTGAGCACACTCACACCCATGCAACCCCCACCCTTCTTGACACCCCCACCCTTCTTGTCTCTCACCTATGGCCTCACCTCCCCGTTAGCCCTGCTTATACTTATGCCACATACGCCCCTGCTCAGTAAGCCCCCCTGCTAACAGAATTCCCTTATTAGGCAAGACCCTAGGTTAAACCAATGGACCCTCACCCCTTCTCGGCCCTCTAACTGCTTTCTATATAAACACACTAAGCCTAATTAAAGCTGGAAGAGTTCCAGAAACCTTCTCCAGGTTCTGTGTCGTGACTGTGCCTCACCGTCTCGCCCTCCCTGACTGGGAACCCCACTACACTTCACAAAAGCAACATCAGCTCATTTACCCACAGGTCCTCACAGCAGCAAGACCTTTAGATCTATTTTGAGAAAAACGAAGAGAAGGTAATTACTATTCTGAAGTAAAGAAATAGGAAGGTCCAGGGGCAGACTCAGCAGTGGGAAGCTGTGTCCCCCCTCATTCCAGGGAACTCTGAGGAAAGTCTGAGTCCAGCTGTCCTAAGGACCGTTACCCAGGAGAGAGGCAGCCACGCTTCTCCTGTGTCTGGATTTCACCTCAGAGTTCCCTGGACACCTCTGCATGAGGGATGAGGAAGGTCACATCGAGTAGACAGTGTCCCATTCTCTCCTTCTGATCCATCTTCGCCCACATCCATCGCATCTTCACAGGAGCAGCTGGGTGACCGCTGCTTCATGCTGACCAAGTGCAATCCATGAGAACCAGCCTCAGTGCTGCGGTAAATGGCAGCCTGGCCACACAGTTATTCTGTCAGCCTGACAGGAAGTCTACCACCTTCCTGGTGCTGCTCAGGCTTCTGCACCTACATAAAGTTCAAGTTGACACAGACTCAGGCTCGGGAAACTTCAGCTTGGGAGTCCCCGTCTAGACCCAGACGACAGAAGTACTATGGCTGCAGTCAGTGCAGAAGGGTTTGCTGGTCTCGACAGCAACATGCTCTGCAGCCTGGAAAGAGACACTGGCGCTGGCGAATGCTGAGCAGAAGCAGAGAGTCAGAGACAACCATTGCTACTGCTTTTGGAAGCAAACAGAAGGTTCTAGGAAAAGCAGCTCCTCAGATCTGGTTCTCACTGATAACAGCTGAGGAATTTACCAGAGGCCTGTCCAATCTGGCATTTGTTCGATCACAAAGCGGCGGCCCCTGTCTTCATTTCCTTGTCACCCTAAACCCGGAGTGGAGGGAACCTTCCTGAGGGACAGAGCGCTGCTCAGCAGCTTCCACAGGTGGCACCTCTGGGGTCGGCCATGCTGTCCAGCTCAGGCAGGGCAAGGTCTCCGTGGGTTCTTTGAACGGGACTGTGACTATGTTAGTGTTCTTGCCACTGTGATGGGACCCAGGTTTGTTCTTTTCATATTGTTATCTGTGTCTTCACAGGATAATCTGTGGGGCTGAGTTACATCCACAAAAGCCAAGCCTCACTATGGAAATTCTTCTGTCTGCTTAAAACTGGTCCCACTGGAACCTCAGAAAGTTGTGTGTGAGACACCTGATAGCACTTTCCTTCATTTCTTTTTATCTAGAATATTAGTGCATATGCCTAACTCTAATTTCCAAATTCATCTGAAAATCAGCCAAAGTGGCAAGTAGCTTTTTGGTTTTTTCCTAAAGATCAGTTCCTCAGGATGGATGCTCCTGGGATGTGAATGAAGAAAATACATCTGAAAGATGAGGCTTTGCAACAGCAGGTTCCCCCAGCCCTCCAGTTCCTGACCTCTTGATGGCAGACGTTGGCAAGGGCACACAGCCCTGCACTTAGGCACAGCTCCTCCTCACCCTGATGCAGCGCTTCATGGGAGTCAGACAGGACGGGTGTCCAGGCTCAGGGTCAGGAGCACGTCACATTCCTGTCTGAGGGTCTGAAGGAGCCTCCGCCTGCCTGCATCACACACAGGAAGAGGATCCGATGGAGAATGACAAGGGAGGAGGGGTGAGGACAGACTTGGGTGGTAGCTGCAGGCGGGACCCATCAGCAGGTGAGACACTTGGCTCTGGAGAGGTCAGAGCACCCCCTTCTCTGTCTGCTGCCCACTACCTGGCAGAGTCTGTGCCTGTCCCCCCCCCCCCCACCGTGCACACCAACCCTGACTGCCTCCTCTTGTTTAATGGTGATTACAGGAACACTGAGGCCAGTCCTGGACAGAGCTCCCTATGCTATCGGCTAGTGGCACTGCAGTGGTAAAAAGTTGGCATCATTTAATATCCATTGTAAGTTCTGTTCTCCCATGACTAGGCTGGACTCCAGGACAGCCATGTTGGGAGTCGGGGGGGTTGCTGATGGTCGGATTATTATTTAGGACAGAGTTGGCACCAGGAGCAGAGTCTGGGCCTCAGCTGGCAGGGGCTCATAGAACTTTGTGGTGGGGCTGACGTTTCAATGCTACTGCTGCTTCTGGTCTGAAGCCCCAGTCACAAGAGAAAGCCCTAGTACGATGGGCTGAGGTACTGGGGTGGGGGTGCGGAAGAAACCTGATGATCAGCAGCAAACTGCATGCTGTGGGGGGTCAGGCACTGCTGAAGCCTGTGAGAGAACGGGGCGGGGGATGGCACCTTAAGGGAAACTCGCTGGGAACAGGTCCTGGGGAGGAGCACAGTGAGCTGAGGCTGGGCAAACACCTCAAGTGACATGTGACACACAGTTATTATACTTACTGACTAAATAGTAACATTTGATCTAGACTCATATCTAGACTCCAACACAGAAATAACTGGCCACAAATACAATCCAACAGCTGCTAACGATGCAAAGAGCAGCACAAGATTGATGGGAGTGAATGAGAAAGCAAGAGATAGCACAAATGACCTCAGAAGCCTGTTCACAGAAATGATGTCAGAAAATTTCCAAGTATGAGAAAAACAATTTTTAAATACAGATAATTGAGGTATATAAAAATCCAAATTGCCATGATTTAAAAAATGTACAGCAAGTCATGTAGTACTGAAGATTCCAGAAATTCAGCATAAGGAACAAACTGTTAAAGGCTGTTAGAGAAAAAGAAACAAATGACCTATGAAGAAAGCCCCTCAGAATCACAGCAGACTGCTCAACACAAACCCTGAAGTCCAGCACAGGTGGAAGTGAAGTATTTCAAGCCCTAAAAGAAAATAATCTCCAAACCAGATTGATGGACCCCACAAAACTTTCTTTCGAACTTAGTGGAGAAATAAGATACTTGTGTGACAAGGAACACCTGAAGAAATCCATGACCACCAAACCAGTACTCCAAAACCATTCTGGAGGACATTAGGGGAAGAGACAATGGATACCACAACTCCATAAACCACAACAGGATGAATCCACCAGACAAGGCAAGCAGTTAAGCCTTGCAAGCACAAGGACTGAGTTCAATCCCTGGTGCTGTAAAATAAGTAAATAAAGACCTAATCCAAAAACAGGTATCTGAAATGAATAGACAGCGAAAATAAATAAGTATATGAAAGAGCATTAACCATCCTTGGTCATTCGAGTGACGCAAATGAAAACAATGCTGAGATAACACCTCACTCTGAAAAGAATAGCTAGTAATAAGAAATCAGCCAATAACAACTACTGGTGAGGCTGCCGGAGAAGGGAACCTGTTTTCACTGTTGGTGGGAGTGCAGACCGGTATGACTACTGTGGAAAACAGTGTGGAGATTCCTCAAAAAGCTAAAACTAGGGCTGGGGATTTAGCTCAGTGGTTCCAGCGCCTGTCTTGCAAGCGCAAGAGCCCACGTTCGATCCCCGGTAACCATATACCATACTGGGCGTGGAGACTCACACCCAGCAGCAATCGGTATCACATACCACAGTGCCGGGCGTGGTGGCTCACGCCTGTAATCTCAGCACTCAGGAGGCAGAGGCAGGAGGATCACTGTGATATGAGTTTGAGGCTGAGCTCAGGGCCAGCCTGAACCACAAAGTGAGACCCTCTCTCTCAAAAAAACCCCCCTAAAACTAAAGACTCCATTTGACCCACGTATCTCCTTGGTATCTTCCTAAACGAATAAACAGGATCACCTGCCACAGTGACATATGCACACTCGTGTTTACAGTTGCACAGTTTCTAATAGCTGATCTTGGAAACAGCCCCAATGCCCAACACCAGATGAGCACATGAAGCTGTGGTTCTTTACAAGGGAGCAGTGCTCCGCCATACAGCAGGATCAACTTGGGACACTCCTAGGTAAATGGATGCACCTTGAGGCCATATTCTTCAGTGAAATAAATCAGAAACACAAGTTTAAAGATCACGTTTTTTTCTCTGGTGTGAGAAAATGAAAGGATAAATGAGGAACAAAATATATAAATAATAGATGCCATGAAATAGGAAGAAAATGTTCAAATGGAAAGAGGAACAAGGGAGATGGAGAGAGAAAAGGAAAAGAATAGAAAGGAAAAACGGAAACAAATGTAAATAAGAGGAAGGGTCAAGGGAACGGAGCGGCCTGGGGAAAAAGAAGACTCCAGATATATCATGTCCTGGTGCGAATTCTCTAAAGTCAGATTAACGGTGTAAAGTTAGAAGGGTGGACAGACCCAGGCAGGTCTGTGCTGATCTGTTGGGGAGGCCGTGCACCCCGGCCAGAGGCAGAGCCCCGAGAAGCTCAGCTCTTGCCCACCCCAGCTCCTCACATTCCTCCCACCCAAAACCTCAGGCCTTATCCAAAACCTCAGGCCTCCTGCTGTTCCGCTCTCCTGCTCCCCACATTCACACTCTCCATAGCCCCAGAAGCCCCAGGAAGGGCAGCAGATCCTCCAGGAGCTGGGACCCAGCCCAGCCTGCTGCTGCTCTTCCTCCTGTGACCACACGGTGGCAGCGGAGGATGCAGTGTCGGTGCCCTGGGGGGTGAGGGGGGTTACATAAGTTTCTAGAGTGAAGAGGAGGTCAATGGCTGGGGCTGGGGTCATGTGGGGGCATCATCACACACCTATCTTGTACCTGGACTGGGGTGGCTCATGTCACATAGAGGACCTCCTCAATTTCAACCCCGCGATGCAGCCGACACTGCAGGAGGTGTTGCGGCTCAGCGCAGCCTCTGCACGAGGCTGGGCCGCTCCCAGCATGGCGCATCCAGGCTTCTGCACGGTGGCCAGGGCAGCAGCACCAGGTCCAGTCCACAGAACACGCAGCACCGCCGCCCTGCACCTGGGCGCCCATCCTCACAGCGACCGAGACCTCAGGGGCTTCCTTGTGTCACAGGCTTACCCCGGAGTGCGCCAGGGAAGACATGGAGAAGCCCTGGCCTCCAAGGATTGTGGGTAAAGTCCAGGCTGTCTCCACAAACCCCACCCTCACCAGCACCACGCTGACCCACCCCCAGGGTGTGATCTGGGGAATCCAAGGTGCTCGGCCCATCCTGGTCCTGGGGAGCCTCCCTAGGGCAGCAGGACACATGTCAGGCGGTCCCATCCTGCTGCTCCTCCATCTTCCTCTAACCGGTCTCTGCTCCTAAACCCCCATGGCCTCCTGTGCTGAGCACCCACCTCTCTCCTACAGGATGCACAGGGGACCTGACTTCTCCTTTCCCCTCCGTTCCCTAACAGAGGGCTACCGGGTAACTCACCGTGGCTTCCTCCTGCGTAGCTGGTCCATCGTGAGCAGGATGTCCACATCCACGGGGTCGCTTCTTCTGGATCTGCACCAAAAATGCCAGGAGATGGCCGGGGATATAGCTCAGTGGTTCCGGCGCCTGTCTTGCAAGCGCAAGGACCCGGTTCGATCCCCGGTAATCACATACCTATAGTGGGCGTGGAGACTCACGCCCAGCAGCAATCAGTACCACATACCACAATACCGGGCGTGGTGGCTCACGCCTGTAATCCCAGCACTTGGGAGGCAGAGGCAGGAGGATGGCTGTGATGTGAGTTGGAGGCTGAGCTCAGGGCCAGCCTGAACCACAAAGCGAGATCCTGTCTCAAAAAAACCTAAAAAAAAAAAAAAAAAAGTGCCAGGAGACGCGTGAAACAGATGCTCACTTGGAAGCGCTGGATGTTACTGCTGGCTGTAGTCACTGCCATCCTCCTCTGCAGTGGGCCCCCCGAAGTTCTCGGTCCGTCAGAGACTCTCCACTCTGACCACAACACCTCCATCCCTCTCCTTTTCTCCCCTCCCTGTAGTTCTGCCAGGACACCTGGCAGCAACATCAAGACACGGGCCCCTCCCAGGAAGCACCTGGACTCCTACCTCCTCCAGTGTCGCCTAGGTCTTTCCGGACTGGGTCCTACATGGAGGGCACCTTGTATGAGTGGTGTCCCCTGTGCAGCAGGCAGCAGCACAAGTCCCGCAGGCAGCCTACGATTCTCTTTAATTTGTTTCCAGTGCTGGGAGAAGTGGAGGTGGCGTGAAAGCCGGAGCGGGAGGGCCCCACGCTGGGGTGGTGGGGTGCACCATGAGTGTCAGGGCTCGGTGGGCAGTCAGGCCGGGCTCCTCAGGGATGTGTGAGCAGGACGCGTTGGCAGTGGGGGTCCGGAACATGGGAATAGGCGGCTGGGAGCTGCAGATCGTAGGGCAACCATCTCTCCCAAGCATCTCCGCTGCCTTGCATCATGGGATTGCTTTCCCCGGAAGGGTTTGTCTTCTACTTCCGGGGCAGTCCCCACCGTGGGAATCACCTGGGTATCAGTCTGCAGCACACCAGCTGCACTGCAATGACCTGAGCTTCCTGTGTCTCAGGCCTCCCTGGCCTCAGCTCCCAGAATCTCCCAACCCCTCTGTCCTCTGTGAGGGAGGGGTTGAGGGTCTGGGTGCTGCCAGGAACACCTCTCCCCCACCTTCCTCTGATGGGTCCTTCCTGTGAGCGCCACCACTGGGGTCACCTGTGCTCCCTCGCTCCTCTGCCTTTGGCTAAGTCCCACACCCTGCAGCCCCTGAGAGGCGGGGACACAGGTCCACTGGGGCCACACAGAGCAGCATCTCAGAGCAGAGGACAAACAAGCCCATGGTGGCAGCCAGAGAGGTGAGGCGAGCTGCCAGTTGTGTCACCCACAAGGCCAGGACCGTTCACTGTCCCTTTCATCACAGGTGTGGACCAAGCTGAGCCCGTGTCCATGCAGCAGCGCCCAGGGGATGCAATGTGGGCCTGGAGACCCCTGAGGACAGCCCCTAAGCCATGTAAGGTCAGCCATGGCCATGCTCCGGGACAATGGAGGCCAAGCCCACCCACAGCAGCCTTGCAGCTTTTTGGGGAGACTTACAACAGGGAGAAACTGAGGCTGCAGATGAATATGAGTCCTGAGTTGGCCTGGGCAGCCTGGTAGGCTGAGCGGCTGTGGGCCAGACACAGGCAGCACCGTGGTGTCTAGAAGGGGTGAGGGCAGCTCCTCCCGTGTCCTGCACCGAGCTGCTCCTGGCTCTGTGGTCTCTGTGTACAGCTGCAGCCCTGGACACCACAGGGGGCTTCTGAGCATTCAGGAGGAGTTGACAGTGGTGCACTGGGTCTCCAGAGATCAGTGGACTCTATCCAGGGCCTGTGCTGCCCAAGAACCGTATACTTAGGCAATAAGCAAGTGACAGTCGCCACCCCCACTGAACCCCACCGGGCAGGTGGCCATCGCTCACTAAGGCCGGCTGTGTTCTGGCCACTTGGGCAGCCCTGCTCCTCCGGCTCCTCCTCCTCTCTTTCCCTTCCAGGATGCTGCCTGCATCCCTGTCTTTTTGGTGTCCCCATGTGTAATGATGTGGTGTCCCCTGTGGAGCAGGCAGCAGCACAAGTCCCGCAGGCAACCTACGATTCTCTTTAATTTGTTTCCAGTGCTGGGAGAAGTGGAGGTGGCGTGAAAGCCGGAGCGGGAGGGCCCCACGCTGGGGTGGTGGGGTGCACCATGAGTGTCAGGGCTCAGTGGGCAGTCAGGCCGGGCTCCTCAGGGATGTGTGAGCAGGACGCGTTGGCAGTGGGGGTCCAGAACATGGGAAAGGGAGGAAGAGTCAGGAGATGGTCCCCAGCTAACCCTTGGGGTTATCAGGTCAAACCTGGTGGCAGCGTTCTTGCCATGGGGCTGTGAGCTCCAGGGCAGGTGTCAGGCCCTGAACAGAGCTGGCCAGTGGCTGGGTGGGCTCAGCTCTGGCCACCAGAGCGAGGGGTGGGGAGGGCAAGGCTGATGACCGGGAAAGCTCTGTGTCATGGCACAGTCACACTGCACGGAGTGGCTCCCTTATCCCAGCCCTTACCTGTTCTTCCAGGGACCCTGGAGTCGGACTTGCTGGACAGGACAGACTGCTGGCCTGGCTCAGCTCAATTCAGAAAAAATAAATGATCACAGATACGTAGAAGAGACGGCGTTGGCTGCCAGGCGGGGCGCGTCAGGGAGGGCAGCGTCAGGGAAACCTGGATGCTCACCCCACAAAGATGAGGCCTGAGCTGGGAGAGCAGATAGACCCTGGAACCACCCTTTCCTGCGCAGTGGCGTGTGCGCGCCCTCTAGTGATGAAACTGTGTATCAGCCCAGCACAGCAGAAGTCCAGCTGGTGTCCAGAGATCAGACAGAAGGGAAAGTAGAGGCCAGACAGGAGGGAAGGTCTAGCCCAGTGTCACTGGTTAAGGCAAGAGAACGTAGGCACGGCCTTGCTGGTGCAGGGAGCCCTGATACGGATGGAAAGCAGACCCGGAGGTAGGAAGGTGCGGAGAGAAGGGCCCAGGGACTGAAGCGAGATTTTGTCAAAGCAGTTGGCATTATGGTTTCGATTTCATATTCTGCACAAGTAAGTATTTTATGTGTTCAAAACTTAGAGTTTACTAGGCACGGTGGTGCACACCTGTAATGCCAGCATTCTGGGAAGCTGAAGCAGGAGGACCACAAGTTTAGGCTATCTGGGGAACTCAGCAAGACCCAGACCTTGCCTGAAAATAAAATATTCAAAAGACTGAGGTTAATGGTAATCTCAGCACCCTGAAAGGCTGAGACAGGAGGGTTCCAAAGCCAAGCCTGACCTGGAAGAGTTACTGAATTGGTGTGACCTTGTCTCAAAATTTAAAATAAATCAAATTTATTTGATGTAACTCTGTGAAATCCCTAGGTTGTCACAGTACATCTCTCTCTCTCTCTCTCTCACACACACACACACACACACAAGTCAGGCCAGGTATTGTGTCCTGGCAATGGGCAAACTGTTAACACAGAAATTGGTGCCATAGACATGGAGTCTTGGCTGTGGCTGTACTTGACTATGTCAGGTCATGTGCATGTCATGTTGTTTATGGGAGGAGTCTGGAAACTTTAAGAGGTGCAAACCTGAGATGATGCAGTAGGCCTGGAAGCAGAGCCTGATGTGCCATTCTGATAGAAGCTCAGAAGACCACAATGGTAATAAGATCATGGACAGTAAAGGCCAGGCTCAGGAGGTTTCTAGGATTAAGGACTCCACTAGATATCACACATGATGCTATATATGTTCCACTTTGTCAAAAAAAAAAATGTCCACCAAAATCAGCCCACTGACCTTTTTGGCACCACCTTAATCCTGGTAGCCCAGAAACAAAGTTAAGAGACTTGTCTCATCCCTTGCTTGCTTTGCTGTCTTTGGCGTACCATGAAATGGTTCTCAGTTCCTCTCTGTCAAGCCACCTGCCTCAGTGTCTTGTGATTAGGGACTAAAACCTCTGCATACTGTGAGCTAAATAAACCTTCTGCCTTTAACTTTGGGTGTTGGTATTTTTTCTCAGCAATGGGAGAGTTTGGTACCTGTAATGGGGTCGTTGCTGTGCCTATAACCAGCTAGGTGTTTCAGGAACCTTTGGAACTAGCTTTTGGGAAGAGACTGGAAGAATATAGAGATGCCAGTTGAGAAAGTAGAGCTGGAGGGGCAGGGATTTAGCTCAGTGGTTCTGGCACCTAATTTGCAAGTGCAAGGGCCAGGGTTGATCCCTAGTAACCACATATAACAGTGCTGGGCATTGTTACTCATGCCCACCAACAATCAGTACCACACACCACAATGGTGGGCATGGTCAATCACGCCCACCAGCAATCAGTGCCACATACCACAAGGGGGAGGCTCATGCCTATCACCCCAGCACTCGGGAGGCAGAGGCAGGAGGATTGCTGGGTTTGAGGCTGAGTTCAAAAGCAGTCCGAACTACAAAGCGAGACCCTGTCTCAGAATAAAAAATTAAACTAAAAAAAAAAAAATAGAGCTGGAGTACCTTACTCGTACTTGATGGGAGATTCTGGTCAGAGCTCAGATCAGAATGCTCACAGGCTTAGGAGAGTTCTCCTGGGATTAGAAGGTCTGAACTGGAGGTTAGACTCCAGATGATATGTTATGATTTAAAACAGAGAGTTTGACTGCATTTTGTTTGTGTCCAGAGACTTTGCCTGAGACTTAGATGGGGGGGGGGGGTCAGATTAATTTTTTTTTTTTTTTTTTTTTTAGGTTTTTTGAGACAGGGTCTCGCTTTGTGGTTCAGGCTGGCCCTGAGTTCAGCCTCACACTCATATCACAGCAATCCTCCTGCCTCTGCCTCCCGAGTGCTGGGATTATAGGCGTGAGCCACCATGCCTGGCACTGTGGTATGTGGTACTGATTGCTGCTGGGTGTGAGTCTCCACGCCCAGTATGGTATGTGGTGACCAGGGAATCAAACCTGGGCCCTTGTGCTTGCAAGACAGGCACTGGAACCACTGAGCTAACTCCCCGGCCCCCAGATTAATTTTTTTTTTTATACAAGGTCTCACTTTGTAGTTCAGGCTGGCCCTGAGATCACTATGTAGTCCAGACGAGCCTTGAACTCACAGCAGTCCTCCTACCTCTGCCTCTCAAGTGCTGAGGGGATTACAGGCGTGAGCCATTATGCCTGGCACTGCGGTATGTGCTACTGATTACTGGTGGGAGTGAGTTACCACACCCGGCATCGTTGTAAGTGGTTACAGAACTAAACTCTGAGACCTTGCATTTTGCAAGGCAGATGCTGCCGGAACCACTGAGCTAAATCCCCAGCCCTTGTATTTATCTTTTGACTGGGAGGCATCAAATCTTCCATAGCGTTTCTAGTTGGAAGGGATGCTTTTATTTGTAATGAATGCTGAATTGCTTTGCACTGTGTTATTTTCTCTACCCTCTGGAACCCCTTGAAATCTTCTTTTCCTTTGCGGAGGCTCCAAAGCCATTCTATACTGGAGCATGAACTTTGACATCATAGCCAAAAGAAACGGAGGGCTTCTACGTGATTTAACTTTTCTTCTGGTAACTTCTTTGTTCAAAGTGGTGTATCAGTCTATGTTACTATTTCTTGCTGTATTTCATATAGTTTTTGCTTTGTGAAGTTTCCCACTGTATTGCTTGGTGCCTAAATACCTGTAAGACTGTATTATACTTCATGCAGCTTTTAGTATTACATGACTTTCATTTGCTTTTATTTTATTATTATCATTCATAGTGGTACTGGAGATTGAATACCTTACCACAGAGATTCATTCCCACTCCCCTGCTCCTTTTGAAAATTTTGAGACAGAATCTCACTAATTTACTAAGTTTCTCAGGCTGGGGTCAAACAAGTGATCTTCCTGCCTCAGTCTCTCAGAATTCTGGGGTTACAAGTGCGTGCCTCACACCTGGTTTTACATCTTGCATTTAGGGTAGATTTCTACCTCTTTAGATGTCAAATTTTAGTTCTTTCTGCTCTATCTTCAGGGGCGTTAGTCCGCCCCAAGCCTCAGGCAGTCATAGTTGGGGCTTTTCCAGAGGTGGCTGGGTCTAGAGTACATGAAGCTGGGACTGATTCATGGTGCTGTGCAGGGTTCAAGGACACTAGGGTTAAGAATGTGAGTGCTGCTTGCCCTAAGTAACCTGGATAAGATATAAGGGAAAAAGCTGGGTCTTCACTTGTTGCTGTACTACCTTCTGCTGGCCGAGAACTGATTCTCCCCAGCAATGCCACCCTGTCTTGGACCCAGCCAATTATGGACGGAACCCTCCACAAACTGTCAGCTAAATAAACCTTCCCTCCCTTAACTTTGGATGTAGGGATTTTGCCTTGGTAATAAGAAGGAAGCAACTAGGACAGAAGGTTTTCATTTGTTTGTACACATCTGTCTACAGCTTTCCTGAACATCTGTCAGATGTGTTGGCTGTGCCCAGCTTGGTGATCTGCTGTAGACACAGCCCATGCTGTCAGGTTCCACCTCTTTCTGTGACTTCAAGGAAGTTGGGTGTTTCTTACAACCTGATGGTGGAACCCAACTTGGTCTGGATTTGCTCCCTGGGGTCTAGGTGGGCATGACAAAGCCTTTGAGCAAAGGCTTGCAAAGTGCAGTCCCAGGAAGGCTCACCTGCTTCACACCCTGGAGGTGCCAGCTGTGCACGTTCCCAGCGGCCCCGCAGCCTTTGCCCACGAACAGCCCTTCAAACAGACTCTGACTCACACCTGAGAGTCCCGTGGCAGGCTGGACCCACCTGCAGCTCAGAGATGACCTCTCTCAGATCTGTTAAATGCCCATCAATCTGCAGGTTCATGGCTGGGAAATAAATGTCTGTTATTTAATGCTACTGAGGTTTAATTCCAGTGATTGTCACTGGAATTGCAATGGGGATGGTTGACTGATTCATGAACCAACTGTAAAGTTCTTTTCTGTTGGTAGGGAAGCCACAGACATTCCCATGTGGTCATAGGACCACAGTGTGTCTGTTCTCTCTGTGGCTGTTAGCATTCCAAATCTCACCGTGTGCCCAGGGCATGCTGGGTCCCAGTGCCATGGGCTGCCATCGTCTCCCTTACTTTGCTTTTCTTTCCATGTCAGGAGGCTGGGGGGTTGTTCTGGAGGTGCATCACAGTGTTCGGTATATACAGCATTTGTCATGGGAACTGGGGTCTCCACTGGGGCCAGGTGCAAGGCGGAGACCTGGGAAGGCTGATGATGTCATCGCCCACGTCCTCGGGCCTGGCTGGGAACCTGGGAGCCGAGGTGTGACGCTCAGCGGGCCATGCCACCAGACAGCACCATTGTCCTGGGTGTGGGCTGGTCCTCTTTGTCAGCACACAGACCATCTAGAAAGGAGCACATCTCTGACTGTGTGCCAGTCAAGCTGACACTACATTCATTCATCGAAAGAGCTTGTTTGGAATGATCCATCTTTTAATACCTCCAGCCCCAGCTTTCTTCTCTGGGGGGTTTTGGGGACCAGGGATACACTACAGACACCCTTCCCATGACCATGAGCCATATGGCATTTCTTAACTAGCCCTTCACTATTTAGGACAATCAGGCTGAAGCACCATCATTTGAGTCGCTGACTGGTGCAGCAAGCTAAGAAGCCACCTCCGATCTTCACATCTTCCCTGGTCTCCCAGGAGAGCCTGGGCTGTCTTGGCTGCACAGGGAACACTGGTCAGGCGCCTGTCCGGGCCCCACTCCACATCAGCCCTTCGCTGGGTCTCTCCACAGAGCTCTCAGCTGGGTGCTTCACCTCCAAAGGCAAATGCCCCTCAGAGGGGCAGAGCTGCCAGCATCGGCAAGACAGCAGCCCTTTGGTGGCTGCCGCTTTCCTTGAGTCCCTTTAAAAGGCTCCTCATCATCATTGTGCCCTGCATTTCATTTGAAGAAATTGGGACCCAATCTGATTTTCTTTCTCCATAGGGACTTGCTGTTACGTGCATGGCTGTCCTCTCTCGGGCGTCTCTTCTGTCTTTTCTTGGCGGCAGGAGTGGCTCGGAATCGGAATCACAGGAGATGACCTCATGCTCTTCGCTCTCACTCAAGCTCCCTGGACACATCTCACATGTCCGGGTATTTGCAGTTCTACAATGAAGGACAGTTGGCCCTCTGGTTCTTGGACAGCATCTCCCTGGAACAGGGCCTTCTTGGAGCTTCTTCCTCTTCTCTCCAGCCTGCGAGGAAAGCGCCAGCCTCAGGCCCCTCTCCTGTGGCGGCAGCCCCGGCCCATCCGCTCCCATGTTGTTGTCTGTCCCAGCTTCTCCCTTGTGGCTCCTCCTTTACCCTCCCTGTGTCTCCTCTCTGGGTCACCCCTCAAGGGGGTCTGCGGTCTTGTGTGGTCCTCATCTGGTGGCCACGTCGGTTCCATAGCCTGAGCGAGCCATTTCCCACCGACCTCTGACTGACGGCTGCGGCTTCCCTCTTTCCTGAGAACAGCGCCCTCCTGGGCTATAAGCAGTGTTGGTTCTTTTTGTGGACAGTTCTCAAAGGATGTGGGGAGCGATTCCCAGTGAGGTTCTCTGCTGTCCCCTCGGGTGTGTTTTAGTGCTTTCTCCCCTAGGGACGCTATGGAAGGTGAGGCTTACCTGCTTCCCTGTCACTGCAGATTGGAATGAAAACTATTCTCATTAGGAGCCTGGCTGCACTCCCCAGGTGGGGGCAGAGTGGTTTGGAACCACCAAAGGGGCAGAAAAGCTCTCCCTGAGAGGACCCACAGGGCCTGGCGTTGCTCAGGAGGAACAAGGCCTGCAGGCTGCCACCAACCCTGCAGCTCACGTGACATTGCCCAGGGGCAGCACCAGACAAGAGCTGGAAAGGGACTGGACGGGGGTTGGGGGGGAGGTGGGCTGAGCAGGCACAGCCCCGTGTTTCTGATGGGGTGCTGGAGATGGCTGACCTCTGCACGCCAAGGCCAGCTGCTGGTGGTGGTGACCTGACCTCTCCTCTTCCAGCTGAGGCAAACCGGGAAGCACCAGCCATCCCTCGCTGCCTTGGGGGAAGCCCCAAGAGGGGCTGGACCAAGGCCTGAAGGGGAGCTGGGCGTTTCAGGGGAGCTGTGAGCAGCTCTGCTCTGGAGAAGAGCCCAAGGGCCTGGGGCTGGGCTGGACAGGCAGCTGCAGCCTGGGGTGGCAGCTTCCACCAAGATGAACCGTGGTGACAGAGATGTGGCTTCTCCAGAGAGGAGCCAGAGCCCAGAGAACACGCTGGAAAGTGGCCGTTTACTGTGGAAGTGAACTCGGCCCGGAAGAGAGTCCTGGAGCCAGCCTGTCCGTCCTCCCAGGGCAGCGAGTGCCCCGTACAACCCAAGTCACCTCCCTGCCACCTGCACGGCACAGCAGCCAGGAGGCCTCTCATCTCTCCCTGCTCATGAGCCTTTGGGGATGTGGTCGTGTTTTTTTTTTCTTTTGTATTCTGAAGGCTGAAATGAAGACTTTCACACTGACCTTGCATCTTTGCCTTTAAAATTTTAAAAATTGATTTTGAGTCAGGATCTCCCTGAGCTTCTGAGGCTGGCCTGGATACTTGTAACCCTCCTGCCTCAGCCTCCCTGGATGCTGGGAGGGGTGCATCACACCCCGGTATCTTTCTTCTTTCCCGTCATATCCTTCCCAGCCCACCTATCCCCAGACTTAAGTGAGAGCGTCAGTGCCGGGCATGGGGGACGCACGAACACCTCGGAGACCTCTGTGGGCCCTAACATGGGACGTCGCCTTTATCTCACCCTTCCTAGCAGCGTCCTCTACGGGTGTCTTCAAGGAAAATGGCGCTTGTGGTCGACACGGAGTGGGTCACCCCATCTGCTGGAGGCCGCCTCATGTCGGGCCCGAGAAGATTTTCAAGGCAGGCAAAGCACCCACCATCTCCTCCTGCTGCGTCACAGCATGGGGACGCCGGTGGACCTTGGTGTTGCGGGGACGGAGGACACCCGAGCCCCAATCTAACTGCGGGGAGTAATTGGGGGCAGGTGGCAGTTTCCCAGACACCACAGCGCCAGTGTGGATATGGATGGGAGGCGCTGGCCAGAGCCTGCCCCACACCACCACTGCACCCAGGCGTGCTAGGCCAATGTTTGTGGTATGGGGACCTATCTGCCGCCCTCCAGCTCACTGGTGGCAGGGAAGACCCTCCACAGGACAGGACAGCTGTGCATGTTCTTAAGCACTACATGGGCGTCACGAGAGGATGAACTTTTATTTCAACATCGCTGTACAACTCCTTTGGAAATTTCTTTTTTAAAAAAAATAAATACAAATCCATTTCATTGTTGTCCCAGGAAAGATTTTTTTGAAGTTGTTAGCTCCCCTTCCATGACCTGTGCCTGTCAGCAGCTCTGTGGGAACCTGAAGAGTCCCCAAGTGTGTGCAGGTGCTGAGGGGACAGTGAGTTTGTTCTGACAGGCAGGGTCCCCAGGTCACGGCCCCAGAGCACTGCCCAGGACCTGCTGGCCTAGTACTTCCTGAGCCAGATGTGGGCGGTGAGACTGAGTCCCTAAACTCGACCAAGACTCCCCCCAACTGTGAGGAAAACAGAACTAGCAGACCTCACCAGCCTGACCCAGCACCCTCAAGTGGGAACTCAAAGAAAGATGGAGTCTGTCCACCACGCGCCCGCGGACACGCCGGGACAGTGCAGGGCAGGCTGCGGAGGAAGGGACCCCCCTCGCCCCATCCTCTGCGAGTTCACCAGTAAAGTTCTTTCAGAAAGACAACTCGGGCCTGAACCCCGCGTCTTTTCTGGACCAACCTCAAACTGACAGTTCGCCTGGACCGTGGTACAGAAGAAGGTGAAGAAAAGCTGATGGATTTAATGTTATCACTTTTTACTTCAACTACGTATCAACAGCAGCACTGTATATGTTGCAAATGTACAATACAGAGTGTGGCCTCACACGACTGACGCCAGGTGACATGCAGCACAGTTCGACCTGTCCTCGTCAGAACGGCGTCCTCAACCGTGAGAGGCTGAGACACAGCGAGGCCGGCTGTAAGGAAAGGGAGGAGTTCGGCAGGCAGTGAACCCCAGGGGGCCTTGCATCGGCTTGGCCTGGACCACAGGGGGCTCTCCCATGCTGCCACTGCTCTTTCTGAGCTGATGGCCCAAAAGGAAATGCCACCCCTGGAGGACGGGGCCACCATGGCTGCCGTCACAAAAGGCTAAACTCTGGCTTGCTGGGTTCGCTCTCTGTGGAGGTTACAAAGTGCTCAGCTTGCGAATCTGCTGGTACGGCGACCTCAAAGACATGAGAGGGGGCATGAGGAGGGAGATGGGGGTGTACTAGGGTGACACGGCCACGGCGGGCTCTGCTCTCTTGCTGCCGTCCAGCCCCCGCTTGCAAGTCGTCCCCAGACATGGAGCCCCGCAGCCCGCTGAGTCCTCAGGTCCCGCGGCTTAGGAGCACAGCACTGGCGGCTGCAGTGGCTGCAAAGGCTGAAACTGCAAAGGAGGGTCCGTGGGTGACGGGAACAGACTGGTCCCGGTGGGTGGGCGGCACATGGTGTCACAACACAGAAGCCACAAGAGCACAGCTAAGTCATGAGATGCCTGGGCAGCTCACGGGGCCAGGAGAGGCAGCGGGGACTTTCCCTGGCAAGGACCAGGCACTCGGTGGCCAGGGACACCATGGTGGCCACGATGATGACACAGGGGATGGGGGAGTGGCGAGCACATGGCTACATGGAATTACAGTGACCACTGCTATCACTCTGGACACAGCCCGGGACACGCACACCGCCCCACCCCAGGCTGCCGGGCAGACGCCGGCCTTTGAGTCTCTGCACTTCATGGAGCTGCTCTCTTGGGGTCCAGCCACTGCGGAGGGCGGGGTGAGAGCTATGGTGTTGGAGGAGTGGGTTGCTGTCCAGTGGGGCGGGGCCCTGTGCTGGGCGGGACCCCTTGGGTCGGGCGAGTGCAGAGAAGGGAAGGGGAGAGGGATTCACACAATGTGCTAAGGGGCTGGCGACCAACACCCAGGGCGGCCAGCTCTGAGCCAGCTGTCCCTACTCGCTACCGAGAGGCCACTGCGCTTTACCTAGGCGCTTACCTCAGATAACAGAGCAGGTATAATATTGGTTATTTAGGACGGTATCTGTTAATAAAATAAGGATTTATACAAAGCAGTCCTGGAGCTTTAGACAGAGGTTATGTACTTGGCACAGTTAGTAACGATTGTGTAAGATTTTAGTCCTAGAGGGACCTTTATTTACTTATTTATTTTTGTATGAAAATATGGAAGGATTTGAATTTGTACCTAGCAGGGATGTTTTGGTCTACTTTCTCACACACTCATCTAAGCATTGTCTTCCTATCGGGTAAGAGGAGGTTCGGACGTCCTTGGACAGTCTCTATTGCTAATTTTGTGTACTGAAATGCTTATCTTTCACACACAAATACTACCTATACAGCATATATATATATATATATTTATATATTTATATATTTATATTATATAAAGTTTACTTACGTATTTTCATCAACCATATCAGGTCTACTTATTTTTTTTTTTTTTTTTTTTTTTGCCCATTGTCAGTAACAGAGCAATAATGCAGCAAGTTTGGGGATTTGTTGTGTTCTGTCTCTGTTCTTTAAAGGTATCTCACTTCTTCTCTTCTGGGCTAGATGTTCATATACGTGGGAAGAGGGAGCAGACAGCGGGGCTGCAGTGGGGCAGGCGGCACCCCCATCTGCAGAGCCGGCGGCCTTGGAGGCTGAGTGGCCGGAGCTGGACCACCCTCGGTGCCAGGGGGAGGGAGCCCGGGGCGCGCGGGCTGCGTCAGGCAGGCGTCTGTCCCCTGGGATGTGAGCCCACGGCTCTGGGTGCCATCTCGGCTGTCAGGGGTTTGGGGAGCTTGAAACAGAGGTCCCCAGGTGGCCCCTGTGTGGTGAGCGGTGGTTTCGGGGGGCTGAGCCCCGCTCAGTTGTCTACACAATTGTGCTGATGCCGCTGGGTTTGGCCTTGCTGCTGGAGGGGGGCGGCGGGGCGGGCGGCTGCCCATGGTGGTGCACTGCGTGGGCTGCGTGGGCTGGATGGCCAGTGTGGGCTGTGGGCAGCGGGGGGTGGCCATGGGAGTGGGCGCCGTAGGCAGGGTGCCCACCGTGGGGGCCATGGTGGTATTGGTGGGCGTGCTGGATGTGCTGAGGTGGGTGGTAATGGTGGTGATGGTGGTAGGGGGGCGGGTTCTGCTGCAGGTGGCAGTACTGGGCATGATGGGTATGCGCAGCGCCCTCCACGGGTCCTGTGTGGTGCTGCAGGTGGGGGGGTGGCGGGGCAGGGCCCGAAGGTGGGTGCGTCTGGGGCGGGGGCTTCCCTCGTCTGCTCCCAAACAAGGAGCCCAGGAGGGAGGAAGAGTTGGGCATGGTCTGGTGTGGGCGAGATGGACACTCTCGTGTTGATGTAGCTCTTCGGCGCATGTGAGGACTGCTAATGATGGACCCCTAAAAAGGAAATTCATAGAAATCAAAATTAAAAGATCTTACAGCACGGAGGTCAGAATGATTTTCTTTCTCTATAAAAGTCCCCCGCTGACTCCTAAACCCTCGGTTCCGCTCACTGGCCAGAGGGTGGGGGCTGGACTCGGGCTGCCTCCTCTGTGGGTGGGGGAGGAGAGGAGGCAACTCCCTCCGTGCCAGGTGCACATGCGGTGCGGACATCGTGCGGGCCGCCTGCCTGAGAGCGCAGGTCCCAGGGCCAGCTGTGGTGAGCAGTGGGGGCGGGAAGGGCAGTGTGCGTGGAAAAGCGGCCCAGCTGCTGGCTTCGCGCCCTCATCTTGCCTGGGACCTCTCCATTGGGCTTGGGTGTTGCCTGAGCCCTCGAGGGGGTCCCGAGGTGTCTGGGGGTGTGACACAGACCAGTGGGGCCCTGCGGCCTTGTCTGTGGGATCGTGGGCTGCCTAGGCACTTTGCTGCAGCTACCTACTGCCAAGCGCACGAAGGAAAGGAGAAAGAGAAAAGGATCTGTCCGCCGAGCTGAGGCGGGACAGTGCTGCATGGGGCTGAGTGAAATGTCAGGAGCTCCACACTGACTCCTCTCTCTGACGCTGTCCCTGTCCCCGGGGGCTGGCTATGCAATTCCATGCTGTCCTGACTGCAGTCACAGCCAGCCCAACTCCAGGGAGGAAGCGATGGTATGGCTGGGCTCCAGAGCCAGTGGAGGGGCAGTGATGGCCGGGCAGGGACCCCAGGGAGGGTTCGTGAAGCCGGGACAGTTAACCATGCTCAGGGACCACAGGGCACGGAGGTTAAGCAAAACGAAAACATAAAATCCAGAGCCACCCCCCCACCGGTGGGCCCAAAACAAGCGGTGACAGGTGTGGATGGGGAGGCGGAGAAGCCGCATGCACGGGGCGGAGCAGGCAGGGCGGGCCGTGTCTGCCTGTCTGTGCAGGGTGCAGAGCAGGACAGACAGACGACAGAGAACCAAGGATGGGGCGACACAGGACAGCCAGCCGGACGAGGTGCTTCCTACTTACTTCCACATTGCTCTCTAGCGATCCCGCACTGCTGCGACGCCCTCGCTTCCCTGCCCAGAACATGCAATACCAGAGGTTAGACACGCACTCCAGGCCAGGCGCTGCCCGCCGGCCTGCCTGCCTGGTGCTGCTGTTGCCGCCGCCACTGCCACCAAGCAGGCACAGGGCTTGGCCCACCTGCGCAATGCCAGGTGTAGTGAGGACTCCAGGAAAAAAAGTCTCTAGCCAGCCCAGCTTTCTGCTCCTTGTCCTGCGCCTTGGGCTGCAGGGCAGGGTCCTGGGGCAGGGACATGTGCACAGTGGCCCCGTGCTCCACTCCTGTCTGACTGTAGCTGTGTGTCGAGGGGAAGGAAGGCGCATGGGCCTCTCGGTGGCCGCAAGCACCCAGGCTGGCCCGGGCCCTGACTGCGGGGGTCTCATATATATGCAAGACACGCACACACACACATATATATGTGCCCCAGTTTGTGATGGAGGAGGGTGATAGCAGAAGGGAACTAAATTTCCCCAGGGCCTCTGGGCTGAGTTCTGTTTGTGCAGTGCCCTGGCTCGGGGTGGGAGACAGCGGAAGTGACCGGCCTTTGCTCCTCCCCCTCCCAACCCTCTCCCTGGTGTGGCAGTGTTCAGAGACAGTGGCCCTCGGTCCTGGACTTGCCCCGAGGATAGGGGACTCGGAAGTACTTCGTTGCCCTTGAGGGTCTCATCAGTGCTGCTCCATCTGCATCTGAGAAGAGGCCAAGGCCGGGAAAGGCAGGGTCGGACAGCAGTTCCCACACTGACCATCATGGAGGCCTCGAGCAGTATGTCCATCACGGAGTTCTAATATCTGGACTACCATGTCACTGCTTTGGATGCTAAGCCAGGCTGGCCCTGGACCTTGGGGACGGGATATTGCCACATGCTCAGGCATCCTCAGCCCCGGCTTCTGGGGCAAATGCTGCTGCTCTTTGAGGCCACACAAGGGCACCTGGAAGTGTCAGTGGGGACAGTGTCTGGGAACTTCAGGCTTCGTCATGGTCAGATGAGCATGCTAGGACAGCCACACACCCTCGGGGAAGTCCAGTCCCTTCGCCCGGCCTGCTGACCCGCCAAGTGGGCACCAGGGCCACAGACAGCTCTGCCACAGTCAGGTAGAGCATTTCCACCGCTGCCACATCCTGGAGAAGAGCGGGTCCTGGGTCCCTGTTTGCTCTTCTGTCCACAGGTGGGAAAGAGTCCTTTTCCCACATTGTCCAGGGACACAGACTGGGCACTCAGGTTCCAGACCTCAGGTTCCCCTTCTGTGGAACTGACCTGGCCTGTCCTCCCCGACTGGCCTCCTGAGTGGCCTTCAGGTGACTCTCAGGATAGTTTGGTGTCACATGGAAATGTTGGCGGTCTGACCTCTGCTGTCTTTGGTGTCTGCTTATTTATTGCAGTGATAGGGCCTTTGCAGGGAGCTCTGTCCCCAGATCTTTTTTATTCTGAGGCCAAGTCTTCTGGGGCTGACCTTGAACTCCTCCCATCTCAGCCTGCCAGAGGCTGGGTTGTAGGCGTGCTTCCCCATGCTCAGTTCTTTGGGGTTTCAAAATCGACGCTCCGGCTGCAGAAAGGCCTAGCAGACTCCCCAACTGACTGAAAACCAAGGACAGAGGACCCACTCCTGTCCACCTGCTGCGCCTGGCAGTTTTGGGCCAGGCCTGCACAGCTGGGCTTGGGAATGAACAGGGTCTTTCTCTGCCTGCTCGAAGGCAGACTGCACGGCCTTTAAGTGGGCCATCTCAGAGTGATGTTTTCAAAGTGCCATCTTGAACATGAAACTTGGCCCACGCTGGTGAGAGCCCTGGGCTCACAGGCACACCCAGCACCCTGGTGGTCAGCGACCCCTGCCGGAGAGCAGGCACACACACTTGGCCAGAAGTGCTACCCTGCTGGTTCTGTGCCCAGCCCTTGGGCTCCGGGCTGGTCCCTCTCACATCAGGTCGGACCTGGCACCCTGGTGCTCAAGGCCTGGGCTGCTCCATGCCACTGGCACTGGGCCAGCAGCTACGGTGGCTCTGCCCCCTCCACACACAGACATTCCTCACTGCAGCGGGGACATGGCCAGGGCTGGGAGCTGACATCAATGCAGGACATCTGAGCTTGGCTTCAGGCATGTCATGGTGGCTCCAAGAGCTGATTTGTCCACCCACGCCTAGCGTCGTTAGTGCTACTTGCAACCCCAGGGACAGCCCCTCTGTGGTGACTTGTGCTAGCCAGCTCAGTGGAGGGGGTGCAGCTGGTGACAGCCAGGGTCTGAAGATGGGGCACTGGCTCTAATGCCCCTGGACGTGAGACAGAAGCTGAGGCCAGAGCCTGGTGCCTTCCCTCTCCAGCTTGGAGTGACAATGGCTTCCTCCGGGGCCAGCAGATGGGGGCCACCGCCCTGGTCCGATTCACATGGGGCTCAGCTGCGTCCTCGGTGTGTCAGTTTCTCAATGGATGTGGACTAGGCAACTGTCAAGGTGTCACCTCTTCAGGCTCTGTGTGGTGAAGACCACCGAGGCCAGGCGTCACACTGGCTGTCGGGGGCTCAGAGTGCCACTGATCCACAGCACCAGTCCTTCAGCCTCCAACTGGCTGTCCGGTCTTCTCCGTGCAGACTGCTCCTCAGTTTACCCCAGGCTTTCTGGGCACCAGATGCCCAGGGACCTGCTCCTACGTGGGTGGAGCCTGCAGGCCTCAAGGTCATGAGATGGGGTGGGCACAACGCAGAGTCTGTGACCAGCCACAGGAGCCACTGCCACCTAGGTGGGCTGGACACAGGTGCCCTGGCTGTTCCTCAGGGGGAAGGGCACGGCCCACCACACTGCACAAACCCAAACAGAGCCTGGCTACACCTGCAGAGGCCCAAGCAGTCCTGTGACATATGGCTGCATGGACAAGGCGACCAGGAAAGCCAGAGCTTCTCAACCTGGGCTCTCTGTGGAGAAGCCAGGGACAGACGGGGCAGGGCAGGGGCACTGTGTACCCTCTAGCAAGGCTAAGGATGTTCAGTCAAAACACCCATGGTGCCCAGGTTAAGAAGCTCTGCCTTCATCTTTCATGCTGGCAATGAGTTTTGGGGTTTTGCTATGGAGAAAAGAAAGTGACAAAAGCAAAGAAAAAATTTCAACTGCAAAAGAAGAGTAGAAACTTCCTGAGGAATGAGTAAGCTGTGTGAGGCAGGCTGCGGGTGGGATGGGATGGCACCCTGAGCAGGCTCTTGGGGCCCCATACACTCGCCAAGGCTGGGGCCTGAGGTGGCCCAGGATGGTGGGTCAGCCCTGAGGAGGGAGGGGGTGGGCCTCAGCCTTTGAGGGTCTTACTGACCAAGAACTATATTGGGCTCCTGGGGCCCACATGCCACTAGAACTGCCACTCCCCAGGGACTCCTCCCTGGGGGAAGCTGGCTGGCTAGACAGACTCATGGTACCTAAGTGGCTGTTGGGGCACATGCCCTCAACCCCATTCTCCTCTATCAGTGATCCGGATGGGGCAAGCGGCAGCCACGTCGTGGGCAGCTGAGGGCTCTTCCTGCTCAGAAGCTTCCTGAGGCTCACAGTGCCCTTCTCCTGGAAACCTAGGGGTTCATGTGGTGTTGCTTGCTTGGGGAAAGTGGCTGGCAGCAAATTAAACACACACAGAAACGAATACCAACAACCACAACTTCCATCAGGGCTTTCTCAGTACCCAGGAGCCCAGCACATGGGCAGCGGCGATGGCCCTGGGCTGGACGGAGGCCCCTTCAGGGAAAGCACGAGTAGGAACCCAGAATGGACCATACAGGTGTCGGAGAGAGCTTCACCCAACTTCATCCATCAGCGGAGAACATGGGACGCACAGCACAAAGAACACGGGAGGCGCGGCCAGGCTCTTGGCCTCAGAGAGGTTTCCAAAAGCCAAGTGAAAGAACAGAGGCCCCAGAGGAAGGAAGAGAAAGGGGTGGCCCCCGGCTGCCCTGCACTCTCTCCTGGCCAGACAGCCCTGCTCTGCTTGCCCTGCTGGGACGCCCTCCTGTGGGGTTGGGAGAGACCGCACAAGCTCTGCCCGACGGCCGGCCTCGGTCCTGTGCACACTGGCAAGGGAGGCGGCTCCTGCCAGGCCTTACCCGCTTCCGAGAGGTCTCGCAGGGAGCTGCTGAGTGCGCTGCGCTTGAGGCCCTCGCCGCCTGCGTAGCTGTCATCCAGGCAGGCCCGGCTCAGTGTCCCGTTGCCGGGCTCCTTCTTGAGGCTGGAGCACTGGGACATGCTGGGTCTCACGACGCCCTTCTGCTTCTCGAGCTCCGCTGGAACAGACAGGGTGACAGGCAGGTGAGGCGCACAGCTGGGGGAGGGCAGCGCAGAGGGGAGAGGCAGACAACCACGCCCTCTGCTCAGGGCTGGCACTGGCCGGGCCACCATGTACCAGAAGGAGACCTGAGTAGGACACAGGGGAGGCCAGGCTGCAGCAGTGACTGGCAGCCTGACTGGCAGCTGGGCAGGTGGGCGGTGAGGGCTGCCTGGGTCTGGAGGGAAGCGGGGCTCAGTCAGGCACTTCTGCAGAGTGGGCAGAGAAGGGGACAGCCACAGGTCTGCAGGGAATGACCTGGGGCTGCACCACTGAGGAGCGTGGCCAAGAATCATGTGAAAGCAAAGGGCTTGCCCGGACATGCCAGCTCTTGTCCATGGGGGAGCAGGAAGCTGCTCTGCTCAGATGGAAGGGGCTGAGCCCCAGGAGAAGCTGCCCCTCGCCTCCAGGGCCCTCGCGGGCACTGTCCGTGGCCTGGGCATTGATGTCCCGTCTGGTGGCTGGGGAGGCCAAAGAGAACCATAGGCACCGCCCCTGTGGTCAGACAGGGAGGTAAGACGGAAGCCCAGCCAGTTTGGGGGATCCGGGACCTTAAGGTTGGCGTCTCCACCTCAGGTCTGGGACTCACACTCTATCCGGTGCTTCTCCATCTCCTGCACTTCTGCCACGGACTCCCGAAGGTCATCGGTGAACTTCTTCCGGTCTTGTGGGTTGGGGGCATTGAAGGTGATTAACACTTTGGTGTCTGCCCCAGGTACAGCAGACGTAAGCCGGATGCCATTGGGGTAGTCTGTGATAGAGAGGGGAGGGCATGGGCTCAAGGCACTCCCTGCAGCAGCCATACTGGTCACAGGGTCTGGACACAGGTGGTCTAGGAGACACGCTCTGAGCTCCACCTCAGCAGGACCACAGCAAATGTGGACAGTCACACACTGCCGGCCCGGGCCTGCCTGTACTCCAAGTGGAGGGTGACATGACCCATCAGGGGGCAAGGCCGGCAAGCCCATCGAGGGTCAGGAAGGTGGCCCTCACCTTGAGGCCCTGGGCCACTGCCAGGCGCTGAGTCCCAGAGGACAGAGAGGTGTCTGGAGCTAGGTGGGGCATCTTATCTGATCACCCTGGCAATTCTGGATGACACACACAGTTGCTCTCCCATGTGGCCACAGCTCTTGACATGCACAGTGCTCTACCCAGTGCCACCTGGGCTTTGGCTGTGGTCATGGGGATCCCCTGGCTGAGTGCCCCCGATAAGTATTCCAAGGGTCTTGGTCCAATGGGGCTGTGACTGCGGCATGGTGGGTATGCACGTGTGCAGCCGCATGTGTGTCCCGGGCACCACGGCATTTCGTCTCTGCACGGGAAGGGCCCCGAGTGACCAGCCCTCTGGGTTTTCAACTGACACCCAATCTATTTAAATGTTGGTATAAAGATTTAAATACAGCTCAACCGTGCTCCAGGATTTGGGGCTGAGCCTAGGGTCCCTGGGGACCACGTCCAGTCGCACTCTCTGCAGTTCGCTGTACTGAAATGAGTGAGGGGCGGAGGAGGACACCCCGTGGCAGGAAGACTCAGGTGCCCCAGGTGTGGACTCACACTGATTCTCGAAGAGCAAGACCTGCAGGCCGTACAAGGAGAAGGACTGCCGGAAGCTGTACGTCACTGAGTTCTTCTTCTTCTGGAAGATCTTGGTGACCTAGGGTGCAGAGACAGAGCTGAGCCTTGGGACTGAGGGGACCTTCCTCACGCCCAGAAGGAGCAGCTCCTGGCTCAGCTCATCTGTGCAGACACAGATGATATCTGTCCCTGTGAGTCCCGGATGCCATCAGGGCTGGCAGCACAGTCCCACAGTACAACAGAGAGGTACCGCCATCGTGTATGTGACCTATTTAGGGGCCTGTCACAGCGAAAGCTGCGTGCCTGGGGCCTAGTATCCAGTGGATAGTGGGCAGTCAGGGCCTAGTGAGCTGACCTCAGAGGCCAGGTCTTGCTCTTTTGGGGACCAGGCCTAGGGAAAAGCCAAACTTGGCAGAGGCCCAGCACGAGCCTTCCCTCAGCTGGGGGACATGCGTCAGAGGCCCCCATAGCTTCAGTCTGTTTTGCAGGAAAGAAAAATCTCCTCTTCCAGGGGGTGGGGCGTGTGCCCCAGACCGAGCCAACCAGAACACACTGCTCTACAGCCACAGTGATTGGCTGGGGCGGGGTTGGGGGTGGGGCTGGGAGCTGCAGAAGCCCCCAGAGAAGCAGCCTGCACCACTCAGAGATCAAAGAGAGAACCAGAGTGCTGCTAGTGGGGACCTCAGGGTATCAGGGCTGAGACCTAACCTAACCTGTGCCAAGGGAGGCTGCTCTATGTGGGCACCAGTTTGGGTTGAACGTTGTCCCTCATAACCCAAAACACACCTTCAGACCGTGACCCCCGGGCACAGCGCAGAAGCCGCCCACATACCACAAGGAGATCGTTGAACAGGAAGATTTCGCGCTGATGCAACCCCAATTTCTGGGGCTTGTTGGGGTCGGGAACCTCGAAGAGCCGGCAGTAGCAGACCAACCGCCGATGGGGCAGGGACAGCACCTGTGCAGAGAGACAGCACCTTTGCTACCAGCCTCCTTGGGGACCTGGGAACTACAGTTAAGAAGTACACTTGCATTGCTGGAACCCAGCCTGCCAGCCTGGCATGCAAACACCTCCTGCCAACTGTATAGGTCAGGTAGGGTCCCAGCTGGAAGATGTCCCTACTCTGTCCCTGGGAGCTACTCTCAAAGTGCCAGTATTGTTGGGCATAGTCACACATGCCCATAATCGTAGCACTAGGGAGGCTGAGGCAGGAGGATCACCGTGAGTGTAAAGCCTGAACTACACAGTAAGACTATGTCACAAAACCAAAAAGTGAAAAGAAAATTCCTGACATCCACTTTCCTGAAGGACTTGAGAAGCACCCTTGCTTTGTGAAGCCCCTTTTTCCTGATCTTCGCTGGGAACAAGACTTTACTCTTTAAGTTTGTGGGGACCCCTTGCCAGGGGGAGTCAGGTTTTCTGACTGCTCACAGGTGTGTATCCACCTAGAAACACATCAGTCTATAGCAACAGCCTTTCCAGCTGAGGTCTCGGGGCTGGAGGACAGACCAGGGAGCCCTGAGCCTGGCTTGGGGAGCACCTGGCTCCCACTGGATACAGACTGATCGTAAGGCGACGAGGTCCGAGGATGGGCCCTGATGTGGCTGGTGCCTACGGAGAGAAGTGTCAAGGGGAGCAGAAGGAAGGACGAAGGCTGGCTGGGGTTGAGGGCAGGAGTTTGGGGCACTGGGGATGGGGACGCACCCACGCCGCCAGGCCAGTTCGCGCACATGTGCTCTGGGGCCACAAGACAGCCCAGTCACGGGCAGCGCAGTGGGGAGAAGTAGGGCCTGGATGTGAGGGCCAGAGGCTGTTGGCAGATCACGGACACCTGCCCAAGGCCGCCCCACCTCGACAGCTGCATCTCCACAGGGGTCTGACCCTGGACCCTTGCGGTCTCCAGGCCACCAAGAGATGAGTCTAAGACAACCACAAAACCAAGAGTGCTCCACAGGGACCTGGCCAGGGAACAAGGGGACATGAGGAGGCACCCCAGGGCGGGCGGGTGGGCAGCAGCAAAGGTACTCACACAGCCAAGCCCGTGATGCAGGGATCCGATCTGCAGGAAAACAGGAACACAGGGAAGGACGTTAATGTCCACAGTAATCCGCACGGCAGCGCCCGGCTCTCCCCCTGCTGAAACACTAGGTCCCATGCTCTGCCAGCCTGCTGCCAGGGAGCTGGCTGTGGTAGAGGGCTCACTCTAGTATACTGCTAGGGACAGGGCACTCGGGTCACCAAGGAAAGACACTACAGTGGAACTGGGCCTTCACTAAAACTCCAGGGTCTCCCCAGAGCAAATGGCTGCATGAGCTGCTCAGAACACCCAGCCCAAAGCCAAGCGCCAGCTCTGCCTGGCAGGGGCCAGAACCAGGGTAGGTGGCCAGTGCACGATAGCCCAACACCTACCGGCTTCTTCCCCACGATCAGCTTCTCCACCTTCTGCACCTGGGACACGTGGTCCTCGTTCGTCTTCAGCTCCCGCTTCCGGATTCGCTCATAGATCCCAATCAGCATCTCCCGGGGAATGTCCTCGCCATCGTCCACACCTGGGGGGGGACGGCAGCTGGGGATCAGCGTGGTGGGGCGTGGGCAGCGGTGGCTCCATTTCGCATCCGTCCCCCACCCACTCTCGGTTTCCGGGTTGCAGCCCTCCCAGAGCTGCAGCTGCAGGGCAGCCCCTGTGGTCCTACTCTTTGCATGTCCCCCACCAGGAGCAGACCTCGCACTGACCACCCGGACCTGCAGGGGACAGAGCAGGGCTGTACCACCTCTCAGCTGTGGCAGGGGGCCTGTACGTGCCACCTTGATCCCCCACCACAGCCCTGCATGCTTCCTCAGATCAGAAACTGAGGCTGTGCCCAAGGCCTGTGAGTTGACTCTGACAGACTTGGCATGGAGTCCTGGCTCTGCCCTTCCTAGCAACATGACTGTGGGTGAGTGATCAAGTCCCCTGAGCTTGGCATTCTCTATAGATGTGTTGGGTGAATAGCCACAAGTGGCCAGAGGCCAGGAAAGCCAGTTCCTCTGAGGTTCATTGAAGATGGCAAGGTACGAGCCAGGAAAATTAGCCACGTGGCCAGCCTGGCAGAGGAGTGCCTGAGGGACATCTGGGTCAGAACCTAAGGTATCCAGGGCGCAGGGTGTGAGGGGGACAGGGAGGGAGCTTGGCTATGGAACGGTTAGGACTTCCTGGTTGTTCAAAACACCCCGGGTCACACAGGAGTCTGCTTTGGGCCCTGGCGTTTTGTGCGCATGTAACAGTGTGTGAGGACGCGCACGCTCCACCATAGCAGCGCTGCACTCACCCATGCTCTCAAACCCCTCTCCGTCTCCCATGCGTCAGTCAGCCCTCTGCTACCACCAAGTGGCACCCTGTCTGTCCCAGATGCCAGAGATGAGGCAGATGGCACACAGCCTCTCCTCTCTGGCTTTTCTTTGGTGTTTTTTTTTTTTGTTTGTTTGTTTGTTTGTTTTTTTGCTGGTCTCAAACTTCTGGCAATCCTCAGCCTCTTGAGTGCCAGGATGATAGGTATGTGCTACCATATTGGCTGTTCAAACTTAAGGACAGCTCCTAGTTCCCTGGTGTCTCCTCACAATGGCTGGTTCATTTCTTCTTAGTCATGCTGAGTAACAACCCACCAAGTGGCCCTGTTCACATTTATTTACCCTGCCACCCGCAGAGAAACAGTGCAGCCCCTGTGATGACTTGACAGCTACCAGGAACTTCCACGTGTGGAAGTGAGTCTCCAGGTCCTCCGAGTAACCTCCAGAAGCCAGGCTGCTGTCTCGTACAACTTTCTGGGTTTTGAACTTTTATGCCTTGGGTCCAGATGTCCCCCCAAAGCCACATGTGGTGCTTGCTCTACAGAAGAGACTGGATCCAGACTGTGTGATGCTGGGATTGAGGGTGTGTGACTACTGGGCCTGAGTGTTACCTGCCCAAAAGACTGGTACCCCGGTTGAAATATACAGGACAGAGACAGGGCCAGTGTCACTGGTCGTCCTTGCTGCTACTTCGTTTGCTTGCTGCTGCTCCCTCTGCCTGCCCTGCTTTGCCATGGACAGCTTCTGCTCTGTGATTCCCCTCTACCATGTCAATGTGCCCGGAGCCAGCCAGCTATGAACTGAAATCTCCACTAACTGAAGAAAGTAAAACTTTCCTTCCTTAACTCATGGGTGCTGGACATTCTGTCTCAGACAGAGGAGAGTAACTAAACTGTGAACTATGTGAAGATGATGCTCATTCCGAAAACAACACACAGAAAAAGAAGTGAGCTTTCATTTGTTTGTTTGAGATAGGGTCTTGCTTTTGTAGTTCAGGCTGGCCCTGAGCTCAACCTCAAACTCACAGCAATCCTCCTGCTTCTGCCTCCTGAGTGCGGGATTATAGGCGTAAACCACCACAGCACCTGTGGTATGTGGTTCTGACTGCTGGTGGGCGTGAGTCTCCACACCCAGCATTGTTGTATGTGGTTACTGGGGATCAAACCCGGGCCCTTGCACTTGCAAGATAGGTGCCAGAACCACTGAGCTAAATCCCCGGCCCAGAAGTAAGCTTTTTAACGAAAAGCTTCCCTGTTGCTAGGTGAGCCTCCAATGCCATCCTCGCCCAGCCTGTCCCGCTGCCCACACCCTGGGACAACTGGCTAACTGATTCCCAAGGACACAGGCAGGTAGGGCTGAGTGGGGCTTCCTCGGAGAGAGCACGTGAGGGCATCCTCCCTGCAAAGGCCAGCTGGTCTGGAGTTGCCCGGACCAAAGCCACCTCTGCCAGCACTGGCTGTGACAGGGGCATCATACCCTTCTTGGAACCTTTGCAAGGAAGAGGGAGCAGAACTGCCCTGTTTCTGCCTCGTAAGGCAGTGTATGGGCAGAAACAGCCAGGTCTGGGGTTGGAACCAGGGCTCTGCACCTGATCTCAGCACAGGATGATGAGGCCCCTGAGGACTGGCTGGCTCAGAGGCCCTGGGCAGCTTCCCAATGTGCACCATCCATGGCCTTCAGCGTCCTTGCTCTTTCCTGGAATGGGGTTTCCTGGGAGGAAAGTGGGGACCCCAGGCCACCCCCACCCCACTCATGCCTTGGAGCCGGGCTCTGCAGCCTGCTCCTGGAGACTGCTCTCCTCCACGGGGAAACATCTCAGGGTTCCCTCAGCTGTCCTGCTAAGGCGGCCCACCAGCAGGTGGTGCAAGGACATTTGAGCCCCAGCAATAAGGCTGAGAGGAACTGCAGACACAGTTCCACACAGGGTCCTCCTGCTCAAGGAGACAGGGCAACAGTGCTGCCTCAGACGTGGGCAAAGGAACACGCTGGGCACTGCAGGACCATGACAAGTGGGAGTGGGGTGTGGCTCCTGCTAGCTCTGCTCCCTTTTCACACAGCACAGTGCCATTTCAGAGGGATTTTGGCCTGTGTCCAACAGCCCTCGCTCGGTCTGCGCTTCCGGTACCTCTACTGCCTACTGATGGCAACACTAGGCCTTGCCTCTCACTGCCCTTGTCGGGATTGCCTCCCCACAGGCAGGCAGGGGCTGGAGGCAGGCGGTATGGTTAGAGCCCAACAGCACTGCTTCTGGTCACTCCCGTGACACGCGACTGGCTTCGTTACAGTGCTGGAGTGGAAAGGCCCGAGGAGAGGCGAGTTGGCTTCACCCCTGAGCACAAACTTAACATCACGTCCTCTGCAGTGACGTAATGGACCAGAGACCTGGCGCCTGTGCCCCGAGTCTGCACCCTGCCCTACGTACCTCTGTGGGACCGTGTGCAGGTCTGGGTGCGATTCAAACCTCACTGAACTTTGGTCCCTGCAGCCAGCCCGGGGAGCTGGCCTGTGGGACGGCTCACCTCGGAGGTTCTTGACAAAGTCTTCCAGCTTCATCTTCCGCTCGGGCTTGACGTTGGGGCTGTACATGTCTGTGTTGAGCAGGATGATGGCGAAGGCCAGGATGAAGATGGTGTCTGGGTTCCGGAACTGCCGCACCACCCCGGGGTTGCAGATACAGTACCGCTGGCTGGGGATGCACAGAGGGCTGGTCAGGGCCCCGGTCCCCCCAGGGGGCGGGGAACGTGGCTGGGTGGAGCTGGACCCAACTGGCCTGTCCCTTTCCCCTTTTTTTTTTTGAGCCACGGTCTCACTTTGTAGTTCATGCTGGCCCTGAGCGCAGCCTCAAACTCACATCACAGCAGTCTTCCTGTCTCTGCCTCCCCAGTGCTGGGATTACACACTGTGGTATGTGGTGCTGATTGTTGCTGGGCGTGAATCTCCACGCCCAGTATTGTATGTGGTTACTGGGGAATTGAACCTGGGCCCGTGGGCTTGCAAGACAGGCGTCAGAACCACTGAGCTAAATCCCCAGCCCTGGCCTGTCCCTTTCACTAGGCCTGTCCCAGAGGGTGCGCCGATGTGAGAAGTGGCTGGGGACTGAGTTCAGCCAACAGACAGGAGCAGATGTGAGCTGGATATCTGCACACCTATGCCTCTTGTCCCTCTGTGTTATGACTGGTGACCCTACAACTACTCACACCTGGCCTCACTGCCATCCATCTCTGTTCCCGCTGCCACCCACCCCAGCCAGAGAGGGATAGCATGGTGACTGAGGATTATGTACAGCAGGGACTGAGGCCCCAGGGGCAAAATTGGTTAGCGCATGGTACCTATGTGCACAGCAGGAGCTGCAGTTCAGCCTTTGCCATGGGGTGGGGGGGATCCAGTGTCCCTCCAGGACCCAGGCTTATCCCTCTGTCCTCTGCTCAGAGCACCAGGTCAGCATGACATATAAGTGTCCTGTGCCCAGCCCCATAAGCCACAGGGTCACACAGCCAGGGCTGACGGACCCAGGTGGGGTCAGTGATGGTCCCCGGCTCTATGGCTGTGTGCCGGCAATGTGAGAGCCTGACTGGGTCCAGGACAGGGCACAAATGAGTGACCAGGACAGATGGCTAGGGGGGCATGAGGGAGATGGCACCTCAAGCCTAGTGTGGACAGTCAGAGCGTGGTCACGGGTGTGAAGCTCTTTAGCTTCAGGTCCTCATGGGCAAAGTCCAAGTCCACTGCCCACACCTGTGAGGAGGGAGGGCTCAGCTCAGGGCCAAGCCACGGGGAAAGGGACAAAGGGCTCACGCAGCAGCACCTTCTCTGACCCAGCCGCCCGCACAAGGCACCCACCTGAAGGCCTCTATGAGCCGCTCCACTTTCTGGGCCTCACCCTGGACGCGGATGTGCGCCTGGAACTTCCGCAGGGCCTCGTCCAGTTCCATAGCAGAGAAGTCCATCTCGTCCACCACACAGCTGTGACAGGGACACATGGCCTATGTGAGTGGCCTCAGACCTTGAGGGGTGACACCGTGAACTCTGCAGCCCCATCAGGTGACCAGGGCAGGATCTTGAGAACATGAGTGAGAGAGAGGGTGCACCTGACAAGGGAGACAGCGGCCTCTGGGCAGGAAGGGCTGTGTCTGGACTCTAAAGTCAGCAAGGAGAACTTCAAAAAGTGCAAGAAGGTCCCAGGGGGTCTGGGCCCTCCGAGCTTCAGCAAACACTTGTGTCATTCGCGGGCGTGTTTAGTATGGTGGAGGCCTTCCTATGGGTGGCACTTCATTTAGCTGTTTCCTGACTCCAAGTCTCGGTTTTGCAAGGCGAATAAGATAGGGCCCCGGGGCCCAGTTTCAAGGCAGGATGGGGGGTTGGAGGACAGGGCCGGGGTTAGGGGTCTCTCCCCGGCATCTTGGGAGCTGAGCCACCCACACCTGTAGGGGGAGAACTTGAAGAGCAGCTAGCACACACCTGCTCAGGCCCTGCTCCAGCCTGGTGACCACATGCAGAGAAGCTGGGGTCTGTACTAGGGTCCCAGGGTGGAGGTATCTCACAGGACATAGCTATATCTTTGTCACAGTGGCAGCCACCATCACTACCCCGGCTGCAGAGGCAGAAGTCACCAAATGCCTCATCCCCTCCTGGGGCCACTGCTCCCCTAGGGCAGTGGGTACAGGGCTCTTGGGGCAGCTTCACACGGAGGAGGGTGGGCAGGGAGCAGGCGGCCTGGGTGCCTGGCTGATGGGCCGGGGGAGCCTTGCGACTTCCGGAGGCCACTGCTGTTTTCTAGGGTGGACAATGCCCGGATTTCCTAGGGACCAGGAACCAGCTGTGGGGGATGTGGTACAGGAAGGGCTGCAGGGGACTGGTGGGGGCTGCTCCTCTTTACCCAGACTTCAGCTTTCAGAGGGGAGGGGAGGGACACTGTGGGGGCCTTGGAGTGGAGGAGCTGAGCTTGCAGAAAGCAAAAGGAAGCCCAGGTCGCTTGCATCTGGCCCAGGAAGGACACAGACTTGAGTTAGGTCCGCCAGGGGAAGCCAAGGCCAGTGCTCCAGTCACTTGGTCTCCTGTGTGCGTCTGAGTGTGTGTTCATGTGCACGTGCGTAAACAGAGCGAGGCAGCTATGTGTGCACCTGCATTGGTGAAAACCTGTGTGTCTGAATGTGCAGGACCCAGAAAGTAAGAGAGGCAGGAGGAGACGGAGGTGGTGCAGTAGGCCTCTGTACCCCTGGGCTCAAATCCTCAGATCTGACCAACCACAGACATTTGGGGAGAATAAAAACCACCCTCGCCCATCCTGAACACAGACTGCCTGGTGGGCATCACTCCCTAAACCACACAGCATGCCAGATAAATAGACATGAGCGGCAGGGCACACACAACTATGAGGCTGCATCACGTAAGGGACTGTAGCACCAAGGATGTGGGCTCTGCAGGGTCCTTGCTCCTGGCCCTGGGAACCAAGGCACGGCTGTGATGTCCCAGCCAGGGTGAGCCTGCTCAAGGGAAGACACAGTGCACAGGGCTCCCGACAAGGGCTCTGACAGAATGGCACAGCTCTGCGCCCCCAGCCTGGGCCCAGAACTCACTCAAGCACATCGCGGTTGAACTGCTTCTGCCGGTTGCCCAGGAACTCCCCGATCATCTGGCGGCTCAGGCCCTTGCGCTGCAGCAGGAAGTGGGCCACGCCCACCGGCGTGTCAGGCACGAAGCCACGCTCGATGAGGTACTGCACACCCTTCTCAGGCTTCCTGGGAGACGAGAAGCACGCTCAACGCGGTGCCCAGGGCCTGCACCTGAGGGAGGCTTCCTTCCTCAGCCCCAGCTGTGAGTCCTGTCCTTGTCCCTCTTCCACAAGCACAGGGGGTTCCAGAGGGTCAGGCTTTCATGACAGACACTGGGCCCCAAGCCTGACATGGGGAGGTGCTGGGGTAAAACTCTCCACCCTGAGCTGCCCACAGGGAACCGCGTACAGACGCTGCTGGGCTGCTGTGTCCGCTTCGCGCTCCCAGAACCTCCACTCCCGGGGCTCAGCACCAGTGGCTCACAATGCCTTGAGCCGACAGAAGCATGATGTTGCCCAGCCGTGATGTACACTAGTGACAGGACTGGATGAGCCCCGTGGCTGGGGCCAACGATGTGCACTTAAGAAGCACCACGATGGACCAGGGATTTCTAGCTCAGGTCCGGGCCCACCAGCCAGAGAAGAGGCTGGGGTGGCACAGCAGGGCTGAGTGTCCCCACACAGCTCAGGAGTCCTCTCCAGAAACAAGCTCAAAGCACGGCCCCACTACACCTGCCAGTGTGAGCTACAGGCATCACCCAATCGTGGGGTTCATACCAGCAGGGCTGGTGCCCATTCTGCACCTCACTGTCCCCACAGCCTCTGATGCCCTGTCCATCTCCTGGTAATCTCGCACTCGGCTGACCTGGCAGTGGGCGAGTGTCGCAGGAGATAGGGTGGCATGAGAGGGCTTTGAAGACTGCTGCACGTGTGCCCGTGGGGAGCCACGTGTCCTCCTCTCAGGAACTTGTCTGGCCATTCAGGAAGCTAGAGGAACCCACGGGCTCAGCCATGCCCTCTTGCTAGACTGGCTTCTTGCCCCACTGACTCAGGTCCTTGGAGCCACGAGAGGCAGCAAGCAGCGAGGTGCCCCCTCCGGGGCCCAGGGCCTGTGTGTCTGTGGGGCCCGATGTCCTCTCCTGCCTCAGTGGGTGAGTCAGAAATCTCTGTTCTCTGCTGGGCAGCACAGGCAAAGGCACTGTGTCCCCACACCACGTGCACGCGGCTCCTGGCTGAAGGTGTCCCCCACTCTTATCTGCCCAGCTGTACCCGGAACATTTAAGCATCAGGAAGGTGCTGACAGCGACTCTGGCCATCTGCTCTTGGGCCTGCTGTGTTCCTAGGATGCCCAGCAGGTGGTCAGCAGCCAGCCAGCCAGCCAGTGGCCCTGCCCCAGCGGTCTGCCCACCTCCTCCAGGCTCCCGCCAGCTTCCGACAGCTAAGCTGGCTCAGAGTCAAGTGTGACAGGGAACACCGGCTGTGCCGGTCATTTCCCTCCGGGCATGTCCCACCCACATGTGACTGAACTGTCAGGGGCAGCAGTGAGCTGTGGAAGGTTCTGAGGAAGAGCAGGTCTGTGCTCCTTCAGGGCCACTCTTGGTCGAGTGCTCAGCCGTGCTTTCTGGGGAAAAGTGGCTGGCCAGGTTCACCCTAGGAGAAGTGGAAGCACGTGGCCACCTGGCACCTCCGGATGTCCCACCCTCAGTGAGCCAGTCCTTCTGCCCCAGGGGCCGGCCTCACTCAGCTATAGGCCAGCCAGAGCCCTGCCTCCCTCCTTGGATCACAGGAAGGATGGGAGGCGCCCACGGGTGTGGGGAACCCTGCTTCCTGCAGGGACTGCCCCGAGGACAGTCTCAGCACTGGGGGAAATCCTGCAGGCTTTCCAGCCCACTGTCCACAAACCCTCCCTGGTCATCCCTGCATGACGGGCTCCTGTCCCCACCAGGTGCCAGGCCAGCGGCAGGCCTGTGGAGGACACAACTGAGGCTGGTTCTGAGCACCCTGCAGCCACGCTGGAATTGACTTCTGGTCAGGCCGTGTAGGTGGAACCTGCCAGGGCCCACAGGAATGCAGGGCCAGCAGTTCCTTCTGGCCGTTTCTCACATGGACCCTTGTGATAGTGGGGACGAGGCTGCCCGTGGCAGGGGTCCTCTTCAGGTCACAGTCTACCCCACAGGGCTCCAGCCACCCAGGAACAGGCCACTGAGACAGGGCGAGGGACCCCAAACTCTGACGGCAGCAAGGGCTACCATCCAGAGCGGACTCTACTTAGGCAAACGGAACCCCGATTTCCAACGACCAGCTCCCTGGGCTCCTGGGAAGCCGTCTGTTAAACCACCAGCACCCCACAGCCTGGCTGAGGGCACAGTGTGCTAGCACTGGCCTAGGGTTGAGAACTGGACCTCACCTCACTGGGCCCAGCCCCGCTCACCCCACCTCCTGCTGTGGCCATTAGGGCTGGGGGAGAGAGCGCACGTGCCGGTGAATCCCAGTGTCACTCCTGTTGTCATCACCACCAGCAGACTTGCTGGAGCGAGGGGGACCTGGCCCAACACCCTCGGACCCCACTTCCCTGAGGTCAGCGCAGTAGCAGAACCCATAGGTTCTGGAGAGTGAAATAGTCTCAGCATTGCCCAGTGTGCCAGTGCAGCTCTGCCGTGACCTCTCAGCAGCTCCAGCAGGCAGGGTGGGCGCTGGGATGGAGAGCAGGCTGTCTCCGAACACAAGGCCCTGCACGGGGGAAGCAGAGGCCCGGGCAGAGCTCCCAGCCCTCGCCAGAGTCCCGTCACAATCTCCTCCCGAGGTGGCCCCAGGCGCTGCTCTGTGTTTTCAGAGATAGGGTACTCACTCTGCTCTGCCCAGGAGGGCACAGAAGGCACAGCGGGATGGGGACCTAGGCACGGGCAGCAAAGCCGGTGTTTGCAGCTTCAGGGCCAGCTCTGCAAACCAGGCGCGCTGCCGCCCAGCTCCAGCTTCACCTCTGTGGGGAGCTGAGGTCCCGCACCCTGATCGGTGCCCGGCCAGCGGCTCAGGGCCCCAGAGAGGCTCCACGAGGCCCTGGCAGTGAGCACAGGGCAATGGGTGGGCTTCGGGAACAGAAGCTCCAAAGCTGTGGGCGGAGGTGCTGGTGAGTGAACAACCCCAGTACAGAAGTGGCCCCCAAACTCCTGAGCTGGCATTAAGACCCTACGGGCTGAGGAGGAAACAGCCCAGAACAGGGCTGAGGTGGGCATCTGGCCAGGCCTTGGGGGCTGTGTGCCAATTAAGCCACACCCGACTTCTGTGGGAAGGAAGCCTGGGAACTCCACCTGGACCCGTCCCAAGAACCCGGCTGCAAGTGGGTCCCTGTCCCAATCTGTGCTGCCCAGCATGGCACCTGCTGACCACAGGGGGCCGAGGAGCATGGGAGGACACCTCCTGCATCATCAGGATTCTTTAGGAGCCTTAATGTGCTGACTCCAAAATTCCTGTGGAACATCACGAGGACCAACGGAGTTTCTGAAAATAACACGGGAGAGGTGTTTGTCCTACTGAGAAGACATGTGAGAGCGCGGCGGCGAGGTCTGACAGCCGGGGCGCTTTCACTGAGAGCTGCCTACATGCGCAGCCTTAGGCCTGGTGTCCATCACCCGTAAATACATTTGGTACAACTGTAAAGTGTCTAATGTGGGCAGAATCAGCACACAGATCCTTTGACCGTTCTGTGGTGCTCTGTGTGTGGATGAGTCCTGGGCCCCCGCGACAGTGCCGAGCATGCAGAGGGTACAGCCAGGACCTGATGCTGGGGACCCAACTGGAGCAGGGCAGGGCAGCGCAGGAGGCAGGCCCAGATGCAGGGCCACACGACAATAACAGGGCAACAATGGCCAACATCAGTGTGCGACCAATTTCTTTCATTCTCCAAATATATTCCAGATTTAAGTCCTACCACACAGAAAACAAAGCCATGAAATTACTACAGACAAAAGTCCAAGTCTGTGCTAGCACACAGGAGCAAAGCTGTTCAGAGTAAGACAATGTGGCCCGGTGGGTGGCTCAGGGGTCACACACCTGCGCGGCATACATGAGGCCCTGGGTTCCGTGCCAGCAAAGCCAAAAGTGGGACTCGAATAAAACAAAGCATAAAAGGAGAAAGCAATTTCAAAAAACAAAACACTGATGGTCTGCCTAAATAAAATTAAATGCTTCTATCAGATAAGACTAGAAACGAAAAGAAACATATATAACCAAACGCCTCTGAACGGGATACTCTGTAAAGTCCATTCTATGCGGAGTGATGGCATCTCAAAGACAAACTCCTAAAAAGTCACAAAGAAGGGCCTGGGATTTAGCTCAGTAGTTCCAGCACCCGCCTTGCAAGCCCAAGGGCCCAGTTCGATCCCCAGTAATTACATACAACACGAGGCGGAGACTCATGCCCACCAGTAATCAGAACCACATACAACAATGCAGGGCATGGTGGCTCACACCTGTAATCTCAGCACTTGGGAGGCAGAGGCAGGAGGATTGCTGTGAGTTTGAGTCTTACGTGGACTACATAGTGAGCTCAGGGCCAGTCTGAACTACAAAGCAAGACCCTGTCTCAAAAATAAAGACAAAAAGTAACAAAGAAAAGTGACAGGGAAAGTATCTGGAATAACAGAGGAGTCATGTCCACAACCACTAGTAACAGAATATCTTCAAAAGTGACAAAAAGCCAAAATCCCAAAGAGCCAAAGACACAGGCAGAGGCTGTGACTTTGAAGTCAGCAAAGAAAATCAACTTCAAAGGACAGAGACACATCTGTTCCTGCTGGTAGATGGATAAGGTAAGGCTGAATATGGACAGGCGTGTGGCGGGAGCAGGCACCATCAAACCCAGCAGCCGAGGGTGGAAAAGGGGCCAGGACCCTTACACACTAACTGGGCAGGTACCACTTCAATGGACAACGTGCCCACCAGAGATCCCAGCAGAGCCACACCCACCACCATGGAAAAGCAGAAGCACTGTGCCCAATGGCCTGCTACCTATGCTGTGAGCCAGGAGACAGCAGCGAATACACACAGGGCCTGCCTCGGGTCCCACACCCCAGGGCTTCTCATCTCAGCCCTACGGGGTGGGCACCCATGGCATCGGCCCCATCTCACATGTGGGCACTATGGAGCAGGATAGGCTCCCATAGGAAGTGGGCAAGCCTGGCTCAGGGCTGCATTCCCTGCCAGGCCTGGCTATTGTTCCTAAAACACTACACAAATGCACAGACAAGAACATTAGGAGACCTATAATCCCAGCTACTCGGGAGGCTGAGGCAGGAGGATGGCAGGTTAGGGGCCAGCAGAGCTGGTGTTTGCAGCTTCAGGGCCAGCTCTGCGAACCAGGCATGCTGCCGCCCAGCTCCAGCTTCACCTCTGTGGGGAAGGCACAGGCCTGACTCCAAGGTGGCACTGGAGGTGGCAGGGCCCAGGAGAAGCATGAACAGATTTCGAGGCACAGCCCTGAGTGCTCCATTCCCACCCCCACCCCAGAAATGTACACAGCACTTCCGCTTGCACTATGGTGCCTCAAAAGCAGCCCCGAGTCTTCCTAGTCCAATGGAAGCAGCCACACAACTGGCTGCAGACCTCTCTGGGGCCCTTGCGGGAAATGCCATACCAGGCTGGTTGTGTCCCCACCCTGGAGAGTCTGTGCCAGGCTGGCATCTGAAACCCCAGATCCCAGGGGCCCTGGGGTCCGGAAATAATGTGAAATCTCAGGCTTCAAAAGAGCCTCCCAAGGTCCGTCTGAGGGAGGCTCCATCCTCCCCTTCCCCTTGCTATTTTCAGCCCTGCTAAGAATAGTCTGCTTTAAATACCCTCTTCCTCCTCCTCCCTCCCAAGACCTGCTCTTGGGGCTGCCCCACAGCACCTCTTGCTGAGCCCCTAGGCCAGCAGCCCAACCTCACAGCTCACCCTTGGGCTCCCTGGCCCAGCTGGGACACAGACCTCTGGGCCAGAACAAGGCTCATGCCTTCTCCGTCCGACCTTCGGCCTGACCAGCAAGGCCGGGCCCCACCGCCCTACACACCTCACTACTGGGAACTCGGGGCCCATTCGGAGTTGTTCTCCTCGGGGAAAGCCCCACTCTGCCTGCCTGGCCTGTCCTGTAAAGCAGCTGCCACTGGTGAGCACAGGCCTGGGTCTGCCAACCTCAGACACTGCAGGGCCTTGCACGCATGCCCCAGAGTGTTCCCATTGCCCAGCAGCTGCCAGTGCCCGCCTGTCTCAGGCCACACGCCGGTGGGGACTCACTTGTTGAAGAGGTTGAGGCCGATGCGGTAGTGCCGCTTGCGGATGACGTCGTTGCTGAAGGCGGGCGAGTCCCAGCTGTTTCGGGTCTCTTTGTGGTAGGTCTGCTTGCTGAGGGTCTGCTCCCGAAGGCTGTCCCGTGAGGAGGACTCGGAGCTGCAGTTGATGGTGTCATTGGAGTTGGACGTGCTGTTGATGCTGTCATTGTCCCCGTCCGAGTAGTCCGACTCTGACTTGCTCTGCCGGTTGGCGGAGCCGTTGATGGCCAGGTGGCTCTCCAGGGGCCTGGGGGGCCGGGGCCGCAGCTCAGGCTCGTCCCGGGCGAAGCCCTTGGGGGCACCACTGTGGGGGCCATGCTTGGGGCTGCCCTGCTGCCCACCACCCAGGCTACGCTCATAGGCGCTCTGCCTCTTGAGTGAGCTGCGGTCTGAGCGGTCGCTGAGGTCGGCTGAACTGTCACTGGGGGGTTCAATGGTGAGCAGTGGGAGGTGATCAGTGCGTAGCCGTGGCTCGGGCCGCTCCAGTGACGGCGTGCTGCGGCAGCTGGTGTCCGTGTCAGCCTTGTCGTCCTTGTGGGCCAGGGCCCAGTAGTCCTGAGCTGTGCCCCCGGCCCGCAACCGCAGGTCCGACTCAGTGCTGGACGGCCGGTCCCCAGCCTGGGAGAGGGGCAGAGGGGGTGAGAGCTCCTCCTCGTCGATGTACAGGGTGACATCGCTGTAGGAAGCGGTCATCTCATCCAGTTTGCGGTGGTCCATGCTGTGCAGGGCCGGCTTGGGCTCAGTGTCCCGGGCCCTTGGGGTGTCTGGGGCCGGCACTTCCTCTGAGTGCAGGCTTCGGCAGTTGAGGGCATCATCGATGGACTCAGCCAGCGACTTCACCTGCCGGGAGAAGGCGTCCTCTAGCTCCGTGATGGCATCTGCGAAGTCGCTGGAGGCGGCCGGGGACTTGAGGGTCGCTGGCTCGCCCACATCCCCGCATTCGGAGGGCACCAGGCTGCCCAGCTGGGAGCCATCGTTGGTCACCGAGACCTGCTTGCCCTCGAAGTAGGAGCTGTGCACCTTCTCGGGCCCCTCGAAGGAGAACTGCATCCTCATGTTGGACAGCACAATCCGGCGCGACATGCGGTTCTCTGACATGGAGCTGCGCAGGCGCTCGAAGTTCTTGTTCATCTGGTACTGGCGGAAGGCCGTCTGGATGGTGCGGGCCGCATGGCGGGTCACGAGGCGTCCTCCATACTTGCGTTCTAGCATCTCCACCTGTTGGGAAGGAGGGGAGAGTGAGGCGGTCCTGGGTGCTGGCCTGTATGTACGTTCCTTCTTCCCCAGCCTGCAGGGCTACAACCTGCAACAGTCTTTGTGTGCCTCAAAGCTGGCCAAGTACGTGCTGGGAGCTGCTGAGGGTGGCAGTGAGACACAGGCGCCAAGGTCAGATAACAAGGACAAGGGCCACAGTAGGTGAGGCCAGCTGTGGCGCAGGTCTGTAACCCCAGCACCCTGGAAGGTTGAGGCAAGAGGGTTACAACTTTACATTTAGGGCTGGGGATTTAGCTCAGTGGTTCAGAAGCCTGCTTTGCAAGCAGAAGAGCCCAGGTTTGGTCGTGGTAACCACATACAATGCCGGGCGTGGAGACTCACGCCCATCAGCAATCAGAACCACACACCACAGTGGTGGGCGTGGTGGCTCACACCTGTAATCCCAACAATTGGGAAGCAGAGGTAGGAAGATTGCCGTGAGCTCGAGGCTGAGTTCAGGACCAGCCTGAACTATGATGTGAGACCGTGAGACTGTGTCTCAAGAACAAACAACAAAAACTTCATGCTTAGGCAACAAAATGAGTCTGTCTCAAACTTTAAAAAAAAAATTTTTTTTTGAGACAGGGTCTCACTTTGTAGCTCATGCTAGTCCTGAACTCAGTCTCGAACTCAGCAATCTTCCTGCTTCTGCCTCCCCAGTGCTAGGATTACAGGTATAAGCCACCATGCCTGGCACTGTGGTATGTGGTTCTGATTGCTGGTGGGCATGGAGACGCACAGCATTGCTGTATGTGGTTACTGGGGATGGAACCTGGGCCCTTGCACTAGCAAGGCAGGTGCTAAAACCACTAAACTAAATCCTAGGCCCTCAAACTTAAAAATTTTAGTAACGGGTTAGAGATGTAGCTCTATATAAAGGCCCTGGGTTCAGTTCCCAGTACTGAGGGGAAAAAAAATAAAATGGCAGGGGGCATGGCATGCCAAGCATCCCAAACATCTTCTGCTGCAGGAGCCTCCCCCCCGGCACACCTGTGGCTTGCAGGGTAATGAGAACGAAGTCAGAGGTTCCAGAAACAGAAACTGAGGTACATGGGGGTTAAGACACCTGCCAGAGCTTCCGGCATTCCTGCAGGCTGAGGAGGTGTGGGGCTCAAGGCCACTGAGTGCCTAGTTTCAACCTGAGCTCCTCCTTTCTTAGCTAGATGGGTCTGGGTGACTTGGAGCTTGAAGCACCTTGGTTTCCTCATCTGCAGAACAGCGCTGCTTGGGGACCCCCAAGTCAGGGGGAGTGTGGGCAAGCTTTCCCTGAGGCAGACACCAGGCATTCTGCACAGGCTAAGCACAAGGGCACACCTTCCACAGTTCCCGATCTCTGTTTTCGTGACTGTGAAGACAAATGATGCATCCAGTAGGGTGTAGGCCCAGGGCCCACGTCACCCAGGACAACCAAGGGCTGCCCCTCACGCCTTGCTCCTGAGGGGGATACGTAGTCTGGCGGCCTACTGGGGTCAGGAACTGGCATCTCTGCCAGGCCAGGGTCTGGAGAATACCCCTCACTTCCCACCCGATGCTCACTTCACTGCTGCAGGACTTTGTGTCCCCAGACCTTAACCCCTCGTGGAGTTGGGAACCCCATGTTCCTGGGAAGTTTTTGCCATCTGCAGTATTCCCACGTGTGCCTTGCTTGCTGGGAGCTCAGCAGGCCCACAGAATGCTGCAGGGCCCTCTTGGGGCCTCTGCATCTGTGGTTACCGCTCCCTGGAATGCGGGGCCTCAGGTGGAACACACTTACCTGGCACAGTCACATGCAGGCCCCACTCCGTTTCCCTCCTCGATTTCATCACCCCTCCAGTCTGCAGCAAAGTGAGGAACTGGACCGTGCCCTGGGCTAACCTGCCTCCTGTAATGTACCCAGAGCACACACGGACAGCAGGCTCGGCTGCCCACCATCCACAGCCCGGTGTCCAGTGACGGTGAGTACCAACTAACACGTGCAATGGGGGGACAGTAGCAGCTGCGTCAGGCCCATCCTCAGCATATAATTATCCCATGGGCCTGTCAGAGGTCCAAGGTCTCATCTTTTGATTTGTATAGTTCTGTTGTAGACATCTCAGATGCCTCCATATAAGCTCTCGTGAGCCCTCTGGGGCCGGGCAGAGGTGAAAAGTGCGATGAGAACTATCCCGCCATGTAGCCTCTGGTGCTGAGCCCAGATCCCAGCCGCATGGGACAAGCTTAACCTCGCAGGTGCTTAACCTCGCAGAGGTCCTACCTGGGCTCCTGAGGGATGCCCACAGGCTGGAGCCTCTCAACTGGGGGATGCAGAGGCCAGGTGCCTGGCATGTATGCCACTGGCTGCAGCCCGCTGACAATGCCTCAGCTGCCAAGGAGGGAGGCTGCCCCATGCCCACCCTGCCCTGGGCCCCACCCACCTGCTTGTCCTGCAGGTCCGAGGACAGCTCATAGCTCTCGGACAGCGAGCGTGAGCGCTTGATGGCGTCCTCCTCCGCCTGCTTGCGCAGGATGGAGGTCGAGTGCTGCAGCCTGGGCCTCCGTGCACGCTGCTGCCCCGACGGCCCCGGGTACAGCCCATAGGCGCCCAGGGATGTGTGCTCGTAGTGGTCGGGGCTCAGGCTGGAGGCGGACACCAAGGGGCCCTGGTGGTAGGCCGAGGGGCTGTCCAGGGACGTGGTGGTCTCGCTGCCGGGGGCCTCGCCCTCCACACTGCAGAAGAGAAAGGAGACGCTTTCGGTGAGCGGGAAACCGGAGCCTGGGTGTGAAGACCTGTAGGGGGCTGCCCCACCTGTTCTCTCTGCTTCCTCCCTCATCTCACAATTGTGGACCCCACAAACCCGGAAGGAGGCTACAGCCCCTCTGCTCTGGGTCGCACTCAGATCTAGTTTGCTCTGGAAAACTTACTGTCCCTTAGTGGGCAGTTTTCCTCATCACTGGCCTCATGTACAAGAATGTCAGTGCTAGTGACAAGTGCAGGCCCACCGGGTGTTGCTGACCCTCAGCTCCTCCAGCAGAGCCTGGCATGTAGGAGGAGCTCAGTAAAGACCGAGGGAGTGTCTCTTGATGCCTTCTCTCCAATCCCTGGCTTAAACACGAAACCAAGGGAAGTCAGACCAGCATCCTCAGCAGACACTTCTGTGCTATGACTGGTTCCTCCAACCGAGTTCAGGACGTGGATACTCACAGAAGGCAGCACCAAAATACAGGGAGAGGCTCCTGACAAAGCGGACGAGCCCACACCTTGGCCTTGGCCCTCTGGTCTCCAGGACCGGGAATGAACAGCCTCTGTTCAGGGATATTTGCTATGGCAGGCCTGAGAAAATCTGTCCACTGTACAAACATCTCTAAATACGAAAAGCGGCCAGCAGAACAGGAGCCATGAACTCCCGCCACACAGGACAGGAGAGAGGCCAGCAGCACCGCCTGGGCAGCTCACAGAGCAGCCCGGGGTAAGGCACCAGAGGCTGAGCCTGAGTCCCGATGTTCCCCATGCTGCCTCCTGTCCCACAAGGGCGACATCAGAGAGGGCCCAAGTGGTGGGGCTAGGATGGTAGGCTGACTCAACTCTGCTGCACAAAAATCAGTTTCTGCCGCAAATCACTTTTCAGCTCAGGTGAGGACAGAATGGAGACTCTGAGCAGTAAGTTCCTGACACCACTTCCATCCCGCTGCTGGGTTCCCTGTCCTTGTGACGGGGCTCAGGCAGGGACTTTAAAGACCCTCTGGTCCCTGGGCGGGCTGGAAGCAACACAGCAGAGGAAGGAGATACAGCCCCTTTCTGGCTGTGCACTCAACAGCTGCGCCGAACCGCTGCCCCTGGCTGGCTCTGCTTCCGTCCCCACAGCTCCTCGGGGCCTGGCCCGCCCCGCTGCCAAGTGCCAACTCCCAGGCAGGAGGGACACTTGGGAGAGAAACCAGGGCGTGGCTCAGGAAGGGAGCCCACGTAACAAAGAGGACCAGGCCTGGACAAGGCAGCAGGGATGCCTATGAACCTCTGTCATTTACTTTCCAGTGTCCAGCATGGGGACAGACAGCGGACAGGCGACCATGTCCATAGGGGCAAAATCATGACAGAGGCCCTTTCCTGGAGACGGCGCTACTGCCTGGCTGACTTCTGGTACTGAACTAGGGAGAGTTGCCTCTCATTTCCAGGCCTCTGTTTCCCTTCCTGCAGTACTAGTGCCACAGATGTTTTCAAGGAAGTCCCAAAAGTTCAGTCTCATCACAAGAGCCACCGGAACTGCCCCAAGTTCCACCTGCCTCCCTTTGAGCTCAGAGTACTGGAGAGGTGGGGATCGCTTTTGGCCACCACTCTGGAGTGGCCACAGCAGCAGCTGCTGTCTGACACAGTACATGTGGCCCACACCAGACCAAGTCCTGGGCGGAAGGGGCAGCCAGCCTGCAAGTACGAGGGGAGCGTACGACAGTGTCCATGTTAGCAAGAGCGTGTGGGAACAGACGGGGCCTTCCCTGCAGCCCCTGCAGCAGGACCCGGGACCTCTTTGGTGGCCTGTGGGCAGGGGGCGCTGCAGGGTGGGCGGGCTGGCCCCTGACTGAGCCCAGGGTAAAGGAAGCTGTCCACCTCTGGTGCTGTCAGGGTCTCAACCTCCCTCGGGCTCCTGTCTGGGCTGAACACCGCGGTGAGCAGCAGAGCACTGTGGCCCATGCAGGGGACAGATGGAGGCTGCCACTGTGCCCAGCGAGCCACAGCTCGGGACAGAGAGGGCTGAGGACAGAGAAGCAGGAGAGTCTGCACACGGAGCCACACCTCTAGCCCTTCATTTTTATTTTAGTTCTGCAGCACTGAGGTTGAACTAGGCCCTTCCACCCAGTTCCATCCCCACCATTTTCAAACTTTTATGTGTTCCTTTGTTTTTGCAAAACTCAGGACTGAGTCCAAGGCCCTCACATAGGTCTGCATCCTGAGCTAATTTTTCTTTTTTTTAAAAACTTTTGAGGCAGGTTCTCTTTATGTTGCCTGGGCTGGGCTTGAACCTGTGAGCCTCCTGACTCAGCCTTTATTTTTTGAGATTGGGTTTGGCTGCACCACCCAAAATGGGTAGAACTTGTGATCCCTTTCCTCAGCGTTAGAAGATCATTTGTTAACAAGAAAATGCCCCATGCAGTCAAGTCCACACAGCAACAGGTACACTTAGCCTGCTGGGAGGAGTCAGACTGGCACCCCTGAGACAGAGGGCTAGTCAGCAAGTCATCAGACCGAACTCCAGGAGGCACTTAGACTACTCTCATAGAGAAAGCTGGTTTTTTCAACAGCAACAGCCTGAGACTCCAGACTCTAACCCCTTGCCTCCTTCCTGATTAGATCTCAGCTCTTTCAGTTTTTTCTGGGGGAAAGAACTGTTACATATCACGCAGTCCATCTTAAGGCAGGGTACAGTTGGACATAGGATGGTCTGTTCATAACCAGGAATGGGATAGGACATGTGTTCAGGTTCTCTCGGATTTCCTCACAGGAATGTTCTAGAATGTTCTCCGGCAGTCAGGTGGCTGCTGCCCACTTCTCTTGGAAGATGCTGGGTTGACCAACCTGTTTCCAGAGGTCTACACCAAGGCCAATGTGCAAACAGGTCAATATAAGGATTTTCCCAGCAGTGTGGTCTCCTCCTATTATGAGAGTCTGGAAATCATCCAAATGTCTATCAACAAGGAGCCGACTTGAATCAATTCTGTATCTGATGATGGGAGTCACATCAACATGGTGGAAGCTCTGGTTTGACAGCCACTCACAGGAAAGCGATTTTGAGGGTTTTTTTGGTTGGCCATAAGCTTAACGTGAGCTGAAGTCTTGATGTAGCTGAAGAACCCATTGCACAGTTGAATAAAATCCAGAGGCAGAAAGAGCCCCGCTGCCTGTGACAGTTGTCAGATCGCAGCAGAAACAGTCTGGACCCCAGAGCCTGCTGGGGACACAGAGCCTCGGCCCAACCCACCTTCTCATGCTGTCCCTGGCAGACATTGCTAATTGATTGCAGATTCCTTCCCAGCCTTTGCCAGCACAGCTTTGCACACGACCCATCCTGGCTGGCATAGAGGTGGGGTCTGTTTGCCAAGCCCAAATGCCAGCATGCTTGAGATGAGGACTTCAGGGCTTCTGCCAGGAGTTGTGCCTGCTAGTCTGGCAGGATACAGCCCAGGGACAAGTTATAGTCCCTGTGGTTAGGTCCCAGACAGGGTGACAAGCCAAGGCTAGAGTGGATTTCTCCAATAGGCAAAACTGTCCTCCACATTGCCCCAGATAACAGAGAGAGGCTGCTCAGTAAGGGAGATCTCCTGTCACCAGAGGTGCTGCCACAGGGCAGATGGTTCAGGGGACTGTGCCTGGCAGTCCTAGCTGGCCTGTCTTCATCTTCAGAGTTGCTTCCTACTTCCTCATCTGCACATCCAGTGGGGTATGTGCAAGCTACCTACCCTCTGTGGTGTGGTTCCAGAAGGGCTGGGCACATCTGCAGATGTTCCCAGAAGTCCTAGCTTCCGGCAAAGCCAAGAATGGCTGAAGGTAACAAATATCTGCTTTTTCTTGTGGGACAAGCTCCCCCTGCCCATGTTGTGGCAGCTTTGCACATGACCCATCCTGGCTAGCACGGAGGTGGGGTCTGTTTGCCAAACCCAAATGCCAGGGTAGGGACCCCTGACCTGGCCCCATGGCCCAATGTCAGATGTCACATCTGGCTGGAACGTGAGTCAGGCAGGGGGTAGTGCTCTGATTACAGCCTGGAAGTCACAAGTGACTTCTCCCAAGAAAAATGTGAGTCACGGGGCTGGGGATGTAGCTCAGTGGTATAGTGCCTGCCTGACAAGTGCAAGGCCCTAGTTTGATTGCTAGTACCAAGAGAAAACGCAAAATGTGAGTCACAGGAGGCTCTGGTGAAGGGTGTGGGGACCCACTGTTCACCCTCAGCGTGAACATGGATGGCGGGGGTCATGACGCTAAGGCCTCTGCAGTGAGCTATGCTGAGCCTCATGTGGAACCCACTTTGTCCTCTCCACCACCTCCAGGCAGAGAGGGTGAGGACAGTTCCGAGGGCCCACGGTCAGCAAGGAGACTGGGACACAGACAGGCAACCCCCATACCTCGGTGCTGCTTACTAGACAGGGCCAAGGGTGACAGGTGGTTGTCCCTCGGTACCCTCAGGGGCTTGGTTCCAGGCAGTGGCCAAAACCCAAAGATGCTTGAATCTCTCACATACAATGGCAATCTATATACAATACATACAATACAAAAACATCTACACAGAACAATCCATGTTCTTTGTGTATTTTAACTCTAAGTGCATTTTGCAATAGCTAAATCTTAGAAGTGGCCTGTCTGTCCATCAACAGATAGATGGATAAAGAAAAAGTGGCATTTACACAAGTGGAGTACTACTCTGCCCTAAAGAAGGACAAATATGGGCCATTTATAAGGAAATAAATGCACCCTGACACCATAATGTGAAGTGAAATAAGTCACACGCAAGATTAAATATCCCATGTTTTCTCTTACATGAAGAGCAAAATAAAAGGTAGATAACAGGAAGTAGGGAGTCGATCTCCCTCAAATGGGAAGAAGGCGAAGAGACAGAGGAGGGATGAAAGGAGACCAGAAGCGGCCGAAAAAGACACTACACACAGGTACCAATGGATATAATCACTGTGTATTCTAAACATACATTAATAAACAATAAACACTGAAGTAAATAAATTATCTCTAGATGATTCTAATACCTAATGCAATACCTATACTATGGACATAGATATTGTATTGTTTGCAAACGATGCTAAGACATGAATGTGTATGTCTTCGACACAGAAACAATTTTTCCTACATATTTTAAATCTGCAGGCTAACTAAAATATTTACATCTACAGACACACAGGGGTGACTGTGCACACACAAGTACGCACACACAAATACGTGGTTTGCGTGTCGCCAGCCACGGCCAGGTCATATAGCACAGCTGCCCCCTTCAGCAGGCTGGGGACGAAGCCCTCCTCAAAGCCTGCTATGGCCAGTGCCGGGAGCCATGGGCCAGGTTACCAGCCATCAGCACGGCCGTGACCCCAACAGCTTTCTGCGATAGGACGCCCTCCCATCTCCAGCTCTGTGGCAGCTCCCAACGTCTCTGATTTCCAGAGAGGAAGCAGGATGAGGGACGGACAGGTTACTCTGTTCCCTGATGCTCCCGTGAAGGGCTCTGCACGGCGTGTCCTTGCCTGGGTCATGCCAATCTCCTGACACACAAAGAGGTGGGACAGACAGGTGGGGCTGCAGGAAGGGAGAAGTGGAGACCCAGGCTCTGAAGGAGGCAGGGGTGGCCCGGTGGAGAAGGGCGGCCCAGGCTGTGGACCAGGGGCAGAGCATGCAGAAGGCAGTGATTTGGGGAAGGGCTGCAGGGCCGAGGTCACAGGTGCCTGTGCAGGGTGTGGAAACTTGGCCTTCTTGGACCCCTGTGGCCTTGGGTCACCTGTATCCTCCGAGTCACTGTGCTGCCAGGGAGTCTAGCCGGGGCAGGACAAGGATGCCATCAAGATGTACAGCAGCTCATCCCATCCCTCGGCTGGGGACATGGGTCAGAAGGCTCCATGGCTCACCCAGGACCACAGAGCCCACATTCCAATCCACACACTTCTTCCAAGCTATCCCACACTGTCCTGGCCTCGGTGAGCAGAGCAGGGACACACGGGTAGATTTCCAGGGAAATGAGGGGCAAAGAGCAAGGAGGGGACAGTGAGGGATCTCCCAGCATCTCAGGGAGGCCACCCTGGCTGAGGGTGGCAGCATCTCACCATGCCTAGAGCCTGAGTCTCTGGACCAGGAGTCCAGATGCCCAGTGGGTAACAGAGACTTGAGGATCGGCAGTCCCTCCCAGGGAGGAGGGGGATGGGCAGGCACTGGGTACCTGTGGCAAGTGTGGTTAAGACAAATGTAGTCTGGGAGGAAAGACCAGAAGGGAGGGGTGGTGGGCAGGAGGGGCACTGTGCCAGGGACAATGGGCAAAGGGACCTGAGTGACCCGTGAGACGCACACACTGTGGCACAGGTGCTGAATCCTGTGCTCTGAGCCCCGGGCAGCAGAGCCAGGGGAGGCTGGGACCTCACAGGAAATGGAGATTGGGGCAGAGTCTGCTCGAGGCTGCGACAGGCCATAATGCTCCCCAGATACCTGGCATGATCAGGGCTGGTCGGCCGGGAGCTGCTTGCTCAAGATGCGGGGCTGATGGCCTTGCTGGGTCACCCCAATGTCTCTCTCTGAGATGGTAGGTTTCAGAGATACAGTAAAAGAATCTGAGACCAAGCCGCTCACTGTGGATCTCTGGAAGGGAGGCTCACCGTGGGAGGCACATCATCCCATCTCCATCTCACTGCTGAAGACAACTCTGTCCTTCAACTCTTGTTCAGAGCCGGGCTTGTCGTTTCCCTCCTGCACCTTCACGTCAGCTGCTTGGCCGGATCCTGTCAGTCCAGTGGGCCCACCCCACCCTCCTCCTATAGAAGCCGAAAGCTCCTGAAAACAGCCTCTACCATATGTCCCCTTGCTCTGTGGGTTAGGGATCCCTGTCCACGCAGTAACCAGGGTTTCCTCCTCTCAGCCTTCCCTACACTCCAGGGCCACCGTACCCAGGCCAGCGACCCCTCCTGGTTGCATGTCTACAGATCCTTCTACCCCAGGATCTTTGCATATACTGCTCTTCCTGCCTGGTCTCTGTCTAGCTCCCTGTCACCTCCTCCACCTCTCTGCTTAGCAGTCACCTGAGCCCCAGAGAGGCCTTTGCTGTCCAGTCTCTGAAATCTGCACCCTGAGGTTCCCTGAGGACTGGGTTTCCAGTGTGCACAGGCTAAGTTATGATACCTTGGTAGTGTATCCTCTATTTTACCCTAAATCCAAACTCTTGAGGGCCTTTCTGCCTCCATTGGCAGAGCAGAAGCTGGGCTGTGGCAGGGCACACAGGGCATCGGGTCATCAGTGGCTGCAAAGTCCTCCCTAATGCCCAGCCTGAGACTTACACTGCACAGGCCAGTGGGAAGAGAGGTCCCTGCCCTGAGAGGGTACAGGGAGGCAGCCTGGCTCCTGTCCCTGCCGCCCAGGCTCTGCACTCATGGACCTAGTGCAACACCCACCACCCTCCTGAGAACACTGTCCTGCATCAGCCTCCCCTGCAGGCCCCACCACCTACAGGGCAGGGAGCCAGCCAAGTCCTGTCTTGCTGACTCATCGGGCTCAGCCTGAGGCCAGATCAGGACCAGCCTGCTTCAGCACCATCTGTAATTACCCAGCACCCAGACCTCCTGAAGTGGCTTTTACATACGTAGAAAAATATAGGACTCTAAACAATGGACTTTTCAGAGCAGGAGGCTATTTTTAGAGCATTGCTTACTGAACCAGCATTCAGCATTTCCCTGTTTGTCAGCTGCTGCTGGCGCGATGGGCAGGCGGCAGGAGGAGCCACGGGGGCAGGTGGAAGGGTCTTCTTGGGCCTCCGGCAAAGCAACAAGATGAGGTTTGGGGACACTCCTGCCCATGTCCCGGCAAGCTCCCCACCTGAACAGCAGGCACAGATGGGTCATGGCTGATGCCAAGCACCACGGGGAACTGGTTCCCTGGGGCAGGGCTGTACTCATTAGCATGTACCTAAGGAAAGAGAAAGATCTCTGTGCCCCTCACCCTGTCCAGTCACCAACGTGTTTTCAAAGCAGTTGAAAACTGCTTCCTGGCCCACGGAAGTGACCTTGCTCCCAAGAGCAGGCAGGGTGCTCTGTCTGTGGGAGTCAAGTGACCTTCTTGATGCTCTGTGAGTCACGCGGAGAGCAAGAGGACCAACATGCATTCAGAGAACAGAGCTCAGAGGCCTGGAGATGCACAGGGGTCGGTGGCCACTCTGAGCAGCTGGACTGAGATCTGCCCCGTCCACTTGTGATCTGAGGCTCCTAATGGGACCTTGCTAAGTGCGAGCACAGCGTGCACATGGCCCAGGCAGGACAAGGGGGCCTGTGACACTGGGGTGCAGCCTGGCAACCAGGGAATAGGGTTCCCATGAGAGGAGAGGAGACAGAGATGCCTGGGAGTCCAATGCCACCCCGGCGTGCCAGTCCAGGGCAAGCTCACAGGGTCCTCACACAGCAGCACATTCTCCACCTCTGGCCTCTTCTGTCCTTTCTTCTCACAAGAAAGCTGACTCTGTAGTGCAGAGGTATCTGTTCTCTCACCAAATGAGGCCTGGCAGTGTCTACATGGTCGGCACTATGATGTTGACAAAGGACCCTGCTGGTGACCAAAGAGCCTGAACAAGCTAGGCATGGGTACAGCCTTCAGGGGCAGCCGGAAGCCACCACCACACAGCATGGCCGGCAGCTGCATTGTGCCAATGCCAGCGAGTTCCTCCAATACCAGATCCAAGTTCACAGCACCACAACCCTGTTCCCCTGGGCCTTGAGACACGGAGGTCCCTGCAGGACGTAAGTGCATCACTGTACCCCACGCCTACCTCCCACTACCCCAGGAAACTGCTGGCAGGGCCAGCCAGGCCCTGGCGGGGCCTCAGACAGGAAGCAGGGCAGAGCCTCCCTGCAAGGCTGGCAAATACGCACTCCCATGGGCTGCTAGCCAGCTGGCAGAGGGGAATAGGCGGCATGGGTGGGGGGCCGCTGCAGACACCCTGCAATCACGCTGAGCCAGGGCCTCTGTCTGGCTAGGTGCTGCTCCTGGCGGGCACTCCTATCAGTGTCAAGCAGGCCCTGGGCCGACGGGGGGCCCTGCCCAAATCCTGGGTTCAGCAGCACAGGGGCAAAGAGGCCTACGCTCAGACTGAAGCCAGCTCCTAACACCAATCTGAACTCAGGTCAGGAAGCACCTTCCCAGGGGAAGGGGTGGGCTATCATTCCCCCACAGCCATCTGGGCCAGGGCCAAGATGAGGGGGAGCCCTCTCATCCAGGACACTGGGCCCTGCACCCGTCTGACTGGGCCAGCAGGCCTGGCCCCCAGTCCCTGTAAAGGAGACTGCGCAGCGCAGGGCGCTCAGGCGCAGACTCGGAGATGGTGGCTCACAAGTCCTGAGCTTGGTTGTGTCTATGCAGCCTGCTGTGCAGCCCAAGTAGTGTTTCACTTTAAAAACAAGAGTAAGTCACCAACATTTGAACATCTAGAAATATAATATGAAAATCAGGGTTTGGGGCTCGCTGGGCCTATATTCCTGCTCCAAGACAGTCCGATGGGGCGAGGGCAGCCATACCCTCAGGGAACAGGTGCTCTGCCCACACCTGTCTGGCTCCCCTTACTTGCTCTATTCACTTGTATGATTTTTGCAGAGGACCGACATTCAAGGCCCAACTCAAAGACCAGAACTAGAATCCGAGTTTGGGATGTGTCATTCCCAAGAAACCTCAGTTAGAATACCAATTCCCGGGAGGCAGGCTCCAAGAATTCCCAGAGTGCTGCTCTGCTGGTGGGAACACCGGGGCCTCCTGCTCCACGGGTCCTCTGCTGTTTGATGTTCACAGGACTCTACCAAGCAGAGCAGTGCCGTCACTGCGCCACAGTCCACCGCGTCATGGTCACAGGACCACCAAGAGCCAGACCACACCCTCACTCCAAGTTCCACATGGCTGCATGTGATTTCAAAACCCATCTGCTGCCTGGCACCTATCCCAAAACTAGACGCTCAGAGGATGCCCCGGTGCTTAAATCCAAGCTCTTCTCACCTCTGAGAATGCCAACCTGTGTTTGGAATGATGCCCAATGGCCCCAGAAGCACCCTGGGGAGCACCGGGAAAGCACTGGATACAGGCTGAGCGAGTGATCAGGCCTTGAACACGCCATGCCCAGGACAAGGGGTTTACTTGGCGTGAGAGATTTCACCTGTTAGCTTCCACTGTCTCCTTTTACAATGGCGATCATGCCTGTCCCGCTTGCCCACCAGGAACGTGGGAACCAAAGACGTGCTTTGCCAACCACGAATCCACATGGGGCTGTTTATCCTGTGTCATGGGCCAGAGAAGAAGGGCCTCAGCCATAGGATCTTCGTCTGCTGCTCTGGAAACCAGATGGACCTTGGATGGGCCTGTGCGAGGCTCCGCTCGTTCCACGCCTCCGTCCTTCCCCTCCGCTTACCTGGCACAGAGACATCAAGTTTACAGAACTGCTTCCCTGGCCAGGATCTCATCTCTCTTCCTGGGCTAACCATTTCCTGCTGCCTGCCCTCCACCAGACCCTCGCCCCAGCAGCGGCGAGGCAGGGCGGTTCTTGGTTTCAACTGCACAAAGATGACCAGAAGCTTCCAAGGCCTGGACTCACTCGGAAAGATTTTACAGAATACACACATACACACCGAGCCAAAAATCTTCCCAGCTGAGCCAAATTAAATACAGAGCCCTCTAGTTATTTCCATACTCACAGAATGGACTTAAATAAAGCAGCTCTCTGTGGCGGGCTCCAGCAGACACGGCCACACCCGGCCCCAGGGACACCCCGGGAGGGCCAGGCGGGAGGCACAGGCTGAGGAGATTGGCGCTGCAGAGAGGAGAGAGGCCCGTCACACAGGCCTGGCTGCCCTCTGCGCGGCCCACCCTGCCGGATAGGGGTGTGGCTCTCACAGCCCAGTACATGCTCAGTCTTTTGTAAGCACATAGCCAAACCAGACAGAAAGTACAGAGATCTGTCATAGGCCCTCCACCCCCACTGCAGCTCCGCCACTGACGGCATCCCACCACACCAGGCCACGTGTTTCTGCTCAGAGCCCGCGGTCTACATCCAGCTCACCATCGGTACCAACTGTGGAGACAGGTGCCCAGTCATCTTATGGAGGAGGACAATGGCACAAAGAGGTAACAGAGCTAACTCCAAGCCACACCATTTGTGCAGGTGGACAGGAGGAAGCTGGCTGAGGTGATGGGCCACTGGCCCAAAAACTGAGCAGCCTGCAGGCTCTGCACCATGGCAGCGTTCACCCAATGCCAGCCTCCATCTGCCCATTGCACCTCGTGTGCAGTAGCGGCCTAGAAGTGGCCAGGAGCAAATTAAGACTCAGGCCAGGGAATACTGCCCATGTCACCTCCACAACCACTGCACTGGCACATGGGGCCCTATCCCAGTGGCCCACCATAAGGTACCCAGCAAGTAGGACCTACATGGCCTTGGACAAAAGACTTGGCCTCTCGGTGTCTCCACTGCTCAGCCATACATGGAGAGTATCTGTCTCAAACAGTTGCTTGAACCCCATTCGATAAGAGTCACACAAATTGTCCTGTGGGGGTCTGTCACCCAGGAAGGATATCGGCCTCACAGGACTGCTTCTCCATCCTGCAGCACAAGGCTAGCAGGGAACCAGGGTGAGCAAGCCAAGTGGGTCTCCTCTGAGACTTGGGGTCAAATCCAGTGCTAGAGACCAGTGCTCCAGCTGTTGCTGTCAGGGCCTGGAGCAGAGCTGAATCAGAAACCTCAGGACAGAAAAGGTGTGAAGAGGAGAGAAGGGGGCCAATGTGCCCTGGGACGCCACTGTGGGAAGGCGGCATGTCAACGGCACCCACAGGCTACACAAGGGAACAGGACCGTGCGTCTGGGGAGACAGGCAGGTTCCATAGCTGACTGGGCCCCTTGGCATAGGAAACCAAGAACAATGTCCCCAAATGCCATGGGGACCCTCAACAGTGAACTGAAATGTAGCCCTGGTGAACTGTCTGACCGGATATGCTAAGAATCATTTCCACAGCCCCAGCTCCAATGGTCCTACATGGAAGAGAAGCCAGGCCTCGAGTGCTGACCCTGTCTGAAGGCCTGGTCCGATCACGTCCAGACTCAGGACCTCCCAAATGGGCCGGGTACCCCCTGGGTCACCAGGCTGGGATAGGTCCCAAGCTCAGGGTTCCCAGAACTGAGCTGACACCACCAACAGCTCTCCAGGGGATAATGTGGCCCTGCCCTGGGGGCCTTGCCCATGGACACAACAGCTCCAAGACCAGAAATAAAGCTGAACACAAGATAAGTCCTTGATTCAAAATCAACAAAATATCCAGGATTTGCTTCAAAATGACCCAAAGACAATGAAATCACATCACCCTGTGGGGTCATTACACCATTTTCTATAGCTCCGTGCACTTTTGAAACTTCTCACAAGGAAAAGTTAAAAATAGGCTCAGGCTGTGCTAGTACATTAAAGATCCATTATCTCTTTGGGGCCATTCTGCCATTTTTACTGAGTTGAGAAAACAAAACAGAAGCCAAGTCCTGTGCTTCAAGTTACAGCTCTGAGAAAAGTCAGGGCCCTTGAGGGGACAGGCAGTTCAGGTCCCCGGGCAGGGGAGGAAAGACCCACTTCCTCTGGTACGTTCTCCCCAATCTCATCCACTCCACGAGGGCTAAAGTCCAACAGGGCCCAGAGGGAAACTAGCACAGCGGCTACTGTGACTGCAGCTCCTCCTGGAGGGGCTACTGCTGGACACCGACCCTGTGCCTGCTGCTGTCCCCCTTTCCGTCTGCCATGGGGGCCAGGCTAGTGGACTACTGTTCTACTATGCAGGGAATTCCCTCCCAGGGCTGACACAAATTCTTCTGCGATGCAAGGCCATCAGGCACAGCTCCCAATGGACCTCTGTCCACTGTGCAAAAGGGCAGTGCACCATACGCATGGGGCGGGCGGGCCCCCATCCGTCCTCTTCCTCCCCACCTTTCTGACCTCTGCCTTGTCCTCCATTCTAAGAAGCCTGGAACTCCCGGCCCACAGCATGGTGAAAATGAGCATCTGCTCAGCCAGACAGCCGAGCTGCATTCTGCGAAGCTTATACTCTTGCTTTTGCATTTTCTAGCTTCACTTTCCTTGTGTGTGAAGCGAGAACACACCTGTCGTTTCACCACACTCTCAAGAGGGGCCTGTGGGGCTAAGTGTGGATGAAACTCAAAGCTGCCCGAACGCCAGCTACTACCGTTTTCATTCTACAGCCTGTCCCCAGCCTGTCTCAAACCCAGGCTAATTCCAGACCCGCCAAAAATATTTAGGACTTTGCCCAAACTCAGCAAAACCCACTTTGCCCTTTTGCCAACATGCACTGGGTGCCTGTTGGGTGTGAGACCCTCACGGGTGTCTCCAACTGACAGGGTGGCAGTGGCCCCAACCACCAGAGCAAGCCACCTTCCTGCCCAGTGTCCAGGGCAGCTGGGAGGACAGAGCAGGACTAGGGACCTGAGGCTGCAGACTGAGGCCAGGCCCCGGAGCTCTGGGCTGCAGTAGGTTTGGGCCTCACATGCCCCCTCCCGGTCCCTGACCCTGAATCGCCCCCAGGGCTGGGGAGGGGGTTCTCGCTTACACATGGCACAGGCCATGTGGCCACCCTAAGAAATCTGTATCCCAACCACCGTATGTTGCTATTTTTCCAATCCATAGGCAAAGCAATTCCTCAATACTCTTAAGTGCCCGCTTCTTAGGCTGTTTAGACAGAGAGCTACAAGCATCACTCCAGGCTTCAGGCTTTAGTTACTTCCTACCCAGTGTGCCATCTGTCACTCTGAGGACAGCTCTTCCTCTCTAATCTAACTGCTCCCCTTTGTTGCCCTCTTTTGGGTGCCCGTGTGTGTGTGTCTGTCTGTCTGTCCGTCTGTCTGTCTCTCTATGTCTATCTACATCTCTCTTACAGAGCTGGGGCTCTCATACATGCTAGGTGAGCACTCTGCCACTGAGCCATATTCCAGCCCCTCCCTCTTTTTTAAAATCAGCCTTTTCTGGGCCCCAGAACATAAATGATCCATTCCCATCCAGGCCGTCACATTGCCCCTGACAAGCAGTACAATCCCGTTCTGGGGTGTTGAATACTCAGGCCTGAATGACAGCTAAAAACCACTATTTACCAAGAGTTTACCGCATGCTGTGCACTTCATGTGGATTAATGCATTTATACAGCAACTCTGGGAGATGTTACTGTCACCCACATTTCACAAATGGGGACAATGAGGCACAGTATGGAACATGTCCCAGGTCACAGAGCTAGGGCTCTGTGTGTCTGGCTACACTGGGCTATTGTCCCTGTAGAGATGGTCACAAGGATCACGAAGCTCACTCTTCTTTTCGCAGATGGGGACAATGAGACTCAGGGGTGGGATGTGATGAGATGGTGGACAGAGCAGAGGAGGCCCACTGCCCCTGAGGGTCAGCTCTAGAACACCGGGTCTTACCGGGGCGGGGGTCCTCGGGAGGGAAGGAACCTTCCTGCCTTAGTAATGAACATTTTAAGAGCTCAGGGTAAACAATAGTGATGAGTATAACCAGTATCTACTGAGTGCTTCCTGAGCTACATTGTGAGGTTCTGTCTTAAACGCTTCCCATGCCCAAGAACTACTGGCACGCACCTTTTATAAAAACAGGTCTCAGGGAGAATATATTCACAGGCAGGTTGATGCCAACCCAGCCCAGGCAACCAGTGATTTGGGGGAGCCCTTCCTGTCTGTGTGAATGAGAAGGTATCTCGGGCTGGGGACTCTTCCAGACTTGGCAGTTTATCCAGGAGCCCCCTCTTATCTTCAGGATTAGGTTCAGGGCCCTGAGCAACATGGGACAAGGCCAGGAGGGTCTGGTGTGGGACCTCTGCCAGCACACAGGCCAGGACCTATGGGAACACTCGGGCAACCTCAACATCTGGGTACATCAGACCTGTGGAAGATGATGACGTGTTTAACCCCACAGGAAGCACAGCTGACCGTGAGGAACCAGAAGCTAGGTGGACGTAGTGCGGACCCCAGCTCCCTCCGTCAGGAGTGTTGACAGAGGGCCAGAAGCCTCTACTCACAAATCACACTGAGAATTAAGAGTCCTGCAGACGTGGTTGAATGGTACGTGGCTGTTATGATCATTTTTATTATTGTGCTGACCTTTGAACACAGAGGAAAAAACAACTATGGTCAGAGTTTCGCATCCTTACAGGGAGGGAACTCTTGCTGTGGTTCCACACGGGGGCCTCAAGTTCAAATTAAACTGCCACCGTGTCAGGAAGCCACAGACCCAGGAAATAAAATGGAAAGGATGGTTCTCTGCCTGAAGGAAGGGGCAGCCCCCGTCATGACTGAGGGAAAACGCTTTTACCAAAAGGCACGTGGCCGACAGCAATCTGTCTTCGAGAACTGTGAGCAGCATTTTAAGCTGTGTGCCATCTGTCACGCACACCACTCAGCAGTTGTTTCGCTCAAGGGAGGGGTGACTCAGGCAAGTTGGGCAAGGACAGCCACCATTTCTGGGGCACCTGAATGCATGCACGCACCTGGGCCATAAGGCAAAGCCTCCATCTCCCCAGGTGTCGCTTCTGGCCCCATTTTTAGGAGAAGAAAATCAAAGGTCAGAGAGGAAGACACTGTATTGAAAGCTGGGAAGAGGTGAGCGAGAGCTCGGCGTGGCCCTCCAGGCCCACGATGGTCAGGTGAAATTTCGCAGTACTAACCTTAACTCTTCCCCTGACCCAGGGCCTAGCACAAGTAGGCATTCAGTGAATATGTGGCATGGCTGAAGGGATGAAGGGAAGTGTCCAGTTGGGTGGCCCTCGGGTACACCCACCTCTCCAGGGACACAGCCGGTGCTCCATCAAGCCCAGGGGACTGTGTGCACTTGTCCACGCTGGCTGTTCATTCATGGTTGTCTAGCAAGTGGCCAGGATGTTGAGGCAGACATTAGGGCACAAGCCACAGGCCCAGGGCTTGGCAGGGCACTTGTCCCACAAGAGTACTGCCATGGTGGTGAGGAAGGCAGGTCCAGGTGGCACCATGCCATATCGTCCACCATAATTGCCATCAATTTTCTCTCTGCAGCAGCTCACGCAGTGGGAGCAGCCAGATCCTCTAAGGCCACACCAATTAATTCTTCAAGAGTCTTAATGGCCTCTAAACTCATTACAATCCGCTTTTGAGGACCAGTGATAAATCGCATTCAACAGCCTGGAGCATCCTCTGGCGCGCGCGCGCACACACACACACACACACACGCAAGGGACCTCTCCCCAGGTCTGCAGCCGGGTCCCAGCCCACCTGTCGCCTCGCCGGGTAGATATTCCACACATCATCATAATTCACAGGAAATTTACAAAACAGGAAGGAAGAAATCCAGCAGGTCATTGGCAGTCAGGACAAGCACAGTGCTGACATGGACAAAGGATGCCCGTCTGGGGTCTGACCGGCCCTGCAAGGCCACCCACATGCTGGCCTGTTTGTCAAGCAGCGTCGTCACTTCCTACCACTGAAAGGGAAACTGAAGAGAGAGGTTGTGCTAACTTGCATAAACTCCTGAAACTTAGCCTGGGTATGGAACAAAATGTTTGCTCCCCCAAGCCCCTCTTTCCTGCTGCTCTGAGCTGGCCCAGATGCAGACTCTGCAGGAGCCACGATCCGATGACCTGCAGAATCCTGCCAGATATAACCTGACACAAGCACACAAGAGTGGAGCTCCCGCAGCCCTGTGCCCGTCCGAAGCTGCCCTCCGTGCCCAGTCAGCATACTGCCTGATGCGGCAGCTGTCAGCCCTGTCCATGTGTTTGGACCAAAGCTGTGTAAATATTAGCACAACTCGTTCATAGTCCAACTTTCCTGAGGCAAGGCCTGAAATTCTGGTGGGGCTCTCCAGAGACCTGTCCTCCGTCACAACACCTGGGTCGCACCACAGGCTCCCCAGGGACATCCTGCTTCCATGTGCTCATGTGGAGAGCAGGCGCAGACAGTATCACTGCTGCTGTGCGGTCCAGACAGACACACAGCAAATCAGCCTACGCTGCAGCAAGGGAGCCATGCACACTGCCAGAGATGGGCCTGTGTAGCATGTGTGGGGTGTGTGGCTGGGACTAATAGGAGTCTTCTCAAGTAGGGCCTCCTCTGGATTTAGGGAGGAGCGGGAAAGGGCAGCTGAAAGGCTCTGTAGCTCCAGGACACCCAGCTCAGCCTCCACAGACCAGGGCCTTCTCTTGAGTTCTCCCTAAGGCTTCCTCTGGAAGTGCATACCAGGTGCTCTGGAGTGAACAGGACCACGCGCTCTGCGACGAACTGCAACTGGGAGAGGCCTCTCGGTCTCCGCAACACCTGGCCCCTGCTCTGAGGCTGGGGAACAGCTGTTTACCAGCAACCCAGACCACAGAGGGCTCCAACCTAGACTTCCTGCAGTTGCAGGACTGAAACCAGAGGCACAGGTGACTTCTGCTGAGAGGGACATAGATGAGAAATGGGAAAAGAGGTGGCCAGGTACATGCCACATGAAATGGTGACACTGGGGAGGTCCTTTCGGGCTGTGCATGCTGCCTTGTTTCTTGTTTCAGTCACCATGTGGCCACTATGCTGCTGGCTGCACAAGGACAAAGATGAAGTTTTGCTCACTGCTGTGTCCATGAACATTCAACCTGTCTGCACCCTGCAATACGAGGCTAAGAATGCAAACACTGCACCCGGTGGGACAGCTGAGAGTGAGCTGCACAGGGTGGTGGCACATATGAGACATGAATAACGTGACCCCCCAACCCCCACTCCCGGCTTGAGGCCACTGGTCCTCAACAGATGGTCCTGCAGCTGCAGTTTGCCTGGCCTCTGCTCCAGATGCGAGGAGTACTGGCTTCTGGGGAACCGGCCCTTCCCCACAGGCCCCTCAGGAGACACAGGGCTTTGACTGAGGAGGGCTAGAGGGGACACACTTTCTCTCCATGGAACTTCCAGGCACGTGCTTGCAGAATTTTTGAACAGAAAAATCACAGAGCTCCAGGTGGGCTTCCCCCAGAGGGAGCCGGACAAGCCAAGTCAGCCGTCAACAATTCGCTGGGCCCTACGGCCTGCTCCTGCAAGGGGCCTGCGGAAGGCTGGGGAGGGGGGGGAGCTGTGCTGCGAGCTAGCGGGAAGAGATCAATATTCCCAGCACACACGCACACTCTCTCTCTCCTTCCCTCTCCATAGACACGGCCGCTGTGGATGCTCAGGAAGCGCCCACAGGCCTGGCATCTTGGAGACCCCGACTCTGACCACACCAAGCCTATATGCTTCACCTGCACACATCCGTACTGTCAGGAGCAGCGGTCCCACACCATCTAACTGGAGGCACCCCAGCACTCTCCCCCTGCCAGGCAGCGGCCCCACATCTGGAACGCAACTGATGGTCCCAAATGCAGAGGGGACCCCGGCCCAGGGTCTCCAATAGACAGGCCTGGGGAGCCTCCCAGCAGACACAGCCACAGAGCCCCAGCGCTCCAGCAGCTGACTTCTGTCCACTTGCACTCCTGCCCCACACCAAGCACCAGCCAGTGCGCCCCATAAACGCACCCTGCGGGAACCCCTGGCCCACACACTCCTGTTCCGGGGCTCCTTCCCCTCTCCCTGCCACCAGGTCCCGCCCCGACCCCCTACTCACAGGGATGCTCTGGGCGGCCGGCGGCCAGCGTTCTGTGCACATCCTGTCCCGAGGTCACTCGCGCCCGGCACACCGCCCCGCAGCTCCTCACCATCGGCGGGGACCGCCCAGGACCCCGCCGCCGCCCTTACCCGCTGTCCAGCTCCAGCTCCAGCAGCGACTGCGTCCTCTCCGAGTGGCAGTGCAGACACCACATGGCGGCAGCCGCCAGACGGACCGGGCCGGGCACGGAGACCCAGGCCCGCCCGAGGGCTGCCGACTCCCGCCGCGGCGGCCGATCCCTTACCCCCGAAACCTGACAGCCCCGGCCAGAGGACCCTACCGGGTCCCTTGGCGCAGTGCCCGCCGGTTCCCGCAGCTCCCCAGCCGAGTCCGAGCCCCAGGCCGCACAGTCAGCCCCTCCGCCACCGCCTGCCTGGCGCAGTGCGAGCCCCGGCCAGAGGAATGTGGCCGGGAGGGGGCGGGACCGCAAGGAGACGCGGGGGCGGGGCCTCTGGGGGCGGGGCAGCAGGGACGGGGGGCGGGACTCGGCGGGCAGTCCGGGGCGGGGCGGGGCGTGCACCGGAAAACCTGGCCTCGCCTCCCGGACCCTGCCGCCTTCCAGGCCCGGGAAGTGGGCTGTGTGCAGCCCTAACGCAGGAGTCTGCCAACGGCCACAGCTTTCTTCCCGGCGCGTCACCTGCACGAACAGAGCACCACTCCGTCCGGCTGTGCCCGCTACGCGGACGCCCAACCGAACATCGCCCAGCTCCGGCCGAGGGCCTCCCCAGGCGAACCCAGCCCAGCACAATGCGACTTTTAAAGGGAGCCAAGGATGTGAACAGACATTTCTCCGGAGAAGACAAACAGATGGCCAGCAATCCGTGAAAAGATGGCCTGGACAGCGCCGGTCACTGGGGAATGCAAGGCCAAAGCCGCTGCGCCCCACCGCGGTTCTCTGCGAAGGTGACCGTCTCCGGGGATAGCTCCTGAGCGGCGGCTCTGTTAGACTGCTGGGCCCCGCGGCTCTGAAGCACATCTGGCGCCTCTCGGTGGGGTGGGCCGAGTTGGCAGAGACCGACTGAAATAGCCCATCTGGGGAAGCTCAGCCTGACCTGGGCTCCAAAAATAGGCCGCCAGCAGGGAGCCAAGAGAATCCCCGCGGGCCGCGGGCCGCCCCAGACAGGCTCCCGGCTCCCGGGCCGGATTCTCCAGGAATCCCAGGCACTCGCTCCTCCAGGGCCAGGCTGGTCCCCGCCACGTCGTCCCCTCTGGGATTTGCAAGGGGTCGGGTTTCTTGCCGGAGTCCTTAATACCAGAGGGTGGAGTCTCCGGAAACCCAGTGCCCTTTCTTTCTCTGGTTTTATCTTCCTGCAAACCGTGGCTAATGGGGTTAATCATTGAGGGACTCAAGAGGCGAGCCAGGAGGGGACAAATGGGACAGTTTTTCTACTGACATGGCTACCTGGACAGAATCCTTACACGACTGGACAAACTGCGGAGCCTCCTCAGTCTTTCTCCGGAATGTGTAGTTTATCCGACCCTCCTAATCCTGCCCATTCCCCCTGCGGTTTAATTTCACATAGTATTAATTAGCACTTACTCTGCGCCTGCCTTCTAAGGCCTCGAGGGGGCGCCACTACGCCAAGTATCCTATGGTGTGAGGCCAGGAGGAAGGCGCCTTCAACTTTACCCCAGGAGAAACCCTAAAGAAGGGACTTTCAGGGTTGGGCTCAGCCTAGGAGCTCTTCCTGGGACAGCGCCTTATCCTCCAATTGCTGCCTTTGACCAATTTCTCCTTCCACAACGCAGCCACACTCCAGTACACATGGTTTCTGACAACCTTGTCACCCCTCACCCGGTTGGCAGTACCTCTCCTCATATGTCTCTCTGCCCAACTCCTGCTGTGCCTAGGTCGCGATGGAGATTTGGAGGTCCAGTGGTCAATGTCACTCTCCCAGAAAACTGTGCAGACCGCCCCTCCTTTAGGTCAGAAACTGTCGGGTACCCTCAGTTTACCCCTGTGCCAACTTCTCATCACCTCAAAGGACTGTATAGTAATTTGCCAGCCAGAGCCAGGTCTGGTCCAAAGAAAGTGTTCTTCAGGCTAAAGAAGTCAAAAGGTTTGGCCTGAGAGCTAAATCCAACTTTCTGTCTGTTTTTGCTTTTTAAATAAAGTTTTATTGGTCCTTTCCTTATGAAACACAGCTACTTTTGTGCTACAACATGAAATCAACTAACTAAGCCAAACGAAAGATGTGGAAAGTCTAAAATACAATCCAACTCTTCTAAGAAAAAGTTTGTCGAGTCTGAAATAAATGGGGTTCCCTTGGGGGAGTCGTGGGTTGGCTCCAGCCAGCCCAGGAGAAGCTCTGCTAGGGCAGGCAGCCCACACGGCCCTGGGTGAGACCTGAAGCCGCAAGATCCAAGCACACCACGAAAAGAGGGTAAATCAACAGTCTTCACCCAAGATGCCCACAGGCGGCCATGGGGCCAGTTCACTCTTAGAAGCAAAATCCGCCACACTCCCTGCATAGATATTTATACCCAGAGACAGACTAGCAGCCATACGGTAGGCAACGCACAATGTCCCTTGTAAGTCAGGTGAGGTAAACTGAGGCACAGCAGTCAGCAGAGTCCTAGGCATTAATGGCAACAATAGCATCAGAGGCACAAGATTATGTCACACAATCTCCACAAAAAACTGTAGTTTATTTACAAAGTACCAGCAGAGCGCTGACATGCTCATGTAAGACTGTGATTCCGTGCTTTTCCCCAGTTCTGTGGATACAGCCCAGGACTTCACGCGTGCTGGGCATCGGCTCTGCCTCTGAGCTGCACCCCGAGTCTTCCCAGGTCATTTATCAAAGGGCTCCTATGGGGCATGTGCCAGTGTGCTCTGGGCAGGAAAATGGGGGTCCCCGACACACCTGGAGACATCTGTATTCCCTCAGGTACTCCGAGGTCTACTCAGGACAGTGTTGGGAGGGGGAGGAGACTCTGCCTCCTGTCTCCAGAGCCCTATGGTGCCCAGTCTTCAAAGGCTTCTATTAATACAAGGCAAGAGGGGTCCCTCTGGGAAATGAATGGCTGTCAGCTACTTTCCTGGCAACTTTATTTAAACTGGAGTCCTTCTACCTATTAGAAGCAAGTGAAGAAATGGGGGGACTCTCCATACCTGCTCATGGCAGCACCATTCGTAGAAGCCATACCTCAGAAGCAGCCCATATACCTGTGAGCAGATGAACGGCGCCCAGACGCGGTGCACTGTTTATACACAATGGAGTACTACTCTACCCTAAAGGACGGGTCTGAGCCATGTGTAAGAAAACGCACCACCTTGAGAACAACGTGAAGGGAAACAAATCAAACACACGAGCTTGATGGCCCTATGATAAAGCCGAAGTATAAATAAGGAACAAAATAAAAGACAGCTTAAAGGAGACAGGGAAGTGGATCTGCTGCGAATGGAAAGGGGACCAGGAGACAAAGGCCGGGGACAGAGGACATTAGAAAGGAACTAAGATGCATCATGTACAGAGACCAAATGTTACAATGCGAGCAGTCATTATGTACCACCAGCATGTACTAATAAAGAAACTGAGAGACTCTAGGTAAGTTACATAAGGAAAGCTGGGCATCTCCAGGGCAGCCCCCCAGGACTGCAACACATTGGCACTACACAGGGTAGCAGTGGGGGGGGACCCCGCTTGGCTGCATTCACACTTATGCCAGGCCAGTCCATGCCGGGCCGGCCCACCAATGAACACCTCTGGCCACTTGCAAGTGCTGGTGACACACCTGAGTTGACATGAACCTGCAAACAGTTTTACAAAGTGGAGGATGTATTCCAGTGTGATCAAAGATGCACTGAAGCCCAGAGAGGGTGAGTGATTTCCCTTAAGACACACAGCCTGCTAGGAATTAATGCAGCTTCCCAAAGCCTCCTTCTGGGCCCCCTCTCACAGCCACTGCTTGCTGAGTGACAGAAATCTGAAAATGTACTTTTTGTTGTTGTCATCACTTTTGACATAAGGTCTGGCTACATAATCCAGGCTGACCCTGAATTCATTATGTAGCATCGAACCAGCAGCAAATCACCTGCCTCTGCCTCCTAGAGCTGGGGTTACAAGAGTGTGGCACCACGCATTTGAGAATCCACCTCCTGTCACAAGGACTAACAGTCAAGCTGCAACGCAGCACACTGCTGGCTCCCCGCTTCCCAGCATCGCCATAATACAGCAGTGTATGTGCTCACAGGGGAGGTAACCAGGACAGAGCCTGAGGGCAGGGCAGGAACTGACTCTTCAGGAATCAACCACTGCACTAACCCGTCTGCATCATTATCACCATGCCAGCCTGGGGCCCAGGCTAGTTCCGCTGCTGCTTCTGGCTTCTTCCCCAGAGCTGTCCTGCTTGCTCCTGCAGGGCCAGCCCTGACTGCGGGGACCCACATGGGGGAGTGGTCACTCTTGCGTCTACCCTGGGGACTGCCCCTCCAGAGAGGCCTAGCGACAGTCTAGGGACCTGAATCCAGGGTCTTTGCACGGACCTACAGCTCAGCACCCCCACCCCAGACAGGGTCTAGCTAAGTTGCCCAGGTAGACACCCTCCTGCCTCAGCCACCTGAGGACTGCGTGACACACATGTACCACCGTGCCTGGCTTACACTCTTTACTGGGTGTAAGCAGTCTCAAGATTGCATATGGGCAGTGTATCTACTGGTATCGACTACATCAGGAATGAATGAACATGAAGACAACTCTCCAGCACAAGAAGAATCAACCATTAGCCGACTATCCTAAAGCCTCTAGTGCCTTCCACCATGCCCCACGCCCCTACAACACAATGTGCATGAAGAGGGGAAACAGCCCTTGCTATGCTTTGAATGGTCTGAACTCAGCTCCGTGGGTTTCTTTGAGAAACTGCTGAAAAGGAAAACAAGGCTGATGGCCCACACCTGTCATCCCAGCACTCTGGAGGCTGAGGCAGGAGGATCACCAGGAGTTCAAGGCCAGCCTGAGATACACAGTGAGACCTTGTCTCAAAAGCCCAAGAAAATAAAGGACTTCTCAGGGTGCAGCAGCACAGCAGGCCTTGGAGGAGAGAAAGACGGCACTGAGGGCTGCCCACTGGGTTGGGGCTCAGCTTAGAGTGTGGGAAAGCCTGAGGCCAGCCTGCCAGCCCCCCACCCATGGACTGCTGCCACCTGTTGAGCTGCTGGGGAACTGCACCTTGGCCTACCCACCAAAAACTGGGCTGGCAGGATGAGTTCCCGCAGACCACTGGACAGCTGAGCAGCCCACATTCCCTCTTGCCCCACCCCCTTAACCCAGTACCACCTCCTCCTCAAGGTCCCACTTTGCACAATTCCCGCCCACACCTGG